>CM060954.1:367500-560000 GCA_030765055.1 Mantis religiosa | reverse complement strand
GGTGGTGGTGGTGGTGGTGGTGGTGGTGGTGGTGGTGGTGGTGGTGGTGGTGGTGGTGGTGGTGGTGGTGGTGGTGGTGGTGGTGGTGGTGGTGGTGGTGGTGGTGGTGGTGGTGGTGGTGGTGGTGGTGGTGGTGGTGGTGGTGGTGGTGGTGGTGGTGGTGGTGGTGGTGGTGGTGGTGGTGGTGGTGGTGGTGGTGGTGGTGGTGGTGGTGGTGGTGGTGGTGGTGGTGGTGGTGGTGGTAATAATAATTAATACTCTTTGCAGTCGCAGCTGAATCACCTTCGCATGCCTCTCTCTCCATACGAAATGTCAATCACTTTCTAGATTGGCAACCAGAATAATACATGATACATTTTAAATGTGATAAAGAAAAGAATGTGTTTGAAATTGTGACAAATGGAGCACTCTCGTACAGACACACATTTGCACACTGTAGTGAGAGTAGGCTTTTTATACTTATTTAAATATTTGTAGCTTCAAGAAAAAGTTAAGTTAGAAACATGGTAACAGAATTTTATTTTTTTGTAATTTACTGTAATACATATGAAATATCAGTGAAGTACAACTGAGAATACAGCATACAGTATCTGAAAAGAAATCCAAAACACAATTTTCTTTATTGCTGCCAATAAAGACGGTGGGCGGCTTTCAGTCAAGAAAATTAAAGACAAGACGTTTGCTTTTGCCGCAACAGTATTGTAGCAACAAAACCTAAGTATCTTGTGTTTATTGTTGAACAGCAATTTTGTTTTCTGGTTTTCAGTTGCTCTTAACCAGTCGTGAAGAAAGAAAAGTTATACGTAGATTAGAAAGTAAAGTTCATACAACCGCTAGCACTTAGTAGACACAAACCAAATTCATATTATCTTCAAATTAAGGAATCACTTATACCAAGCTATGTACTGTCATCAATAACAGATGCTATTTTGGAGAGCTTTTAATACTGGTCACAAAATCAACTAAACACAGCCCTTAATGGGTAGATATGAATGTGTATTTATGAAGCATTTTTACAGCATAAATCGCCTGTGCTTTTAATGTTTTACATTCTTCGCAGATATTTTAGTATTGCAGCAACAATATCACTTCTTTCAAGCAGAAATTTGTGACCATCATTGGTTCTCCTATATTTGAGCCCAAGAGATTTCAGAATATTATGCATAGAAGACACAGAATCCATATGTTCCATTTTCTCCCTCATTAAATTGGTCAGCCGTTGGGCAGTTGAATCATTCACCCTTGTCATATAAATCATAGATTGTTCTATGTAAAACGTACTTTTGAAAATGGTCTAAGTTGGTAGCAAGTTTTTTAGCTGCTCGATGTTTCCCTGAATATCTAAATATGTAAACTGTTTGCCTTTTTTAACAATGTTCGTTACAGAATGAGCACTCACGTGACAAGTTTGTGCCATTAATTCTCAACTCTGTGGAAAATTTGTACTTTCAAAATTGTCTTTAATTGAGAACTGTTTGAAAAAGGAATACACATTAACAAGAATATTTCTAGCCTGCTTATGTAAAATCTTATTGGATCTTGCTGGATCCTAACACCTACAAAAAGCTACAGAAGGATCCAACTGGCCGGATTTTAAGGAAAACCAATCTTCTCATTAAGAGTTCCTCACTGACTGACAAGATAAAACAAAAAACCTGCAGCAGCGAGGCATTACCGCCTAGACTCTACGGACTGCCAAAAATCCACAAGAAAAACGTTCCACTGCGGCCCATTGTTAGTGCCATTGGCTCCCCCACCTATAACATTTCGAAATATTTGGCCACTCTACTACATGAACACATTGGCAACAGTGCGTCCCACATTAGGGACTCCAGCCACTTCATAGAAAAACTGCACTCCATAAAACTGGACCCTGAAGACCGATTAGTCAGCTTTGACGTCATCTCACTTTTCACCAAGGTTCCGGTAGCAGAAGCTCTGCAGCATATCGCCATGATCTTTCCGTCCGACATCACTGACCTTTTCCACCACTGCCTAACGACGAGCTATTTCCTTTGGAACAACACCTTCTACGAACAGACAGATGGTGTGGCCATGGGCAGTCCACTAAGTCCAGTGATTGCCAATTTCTTCATGGAGAGGTTTGAGGACCAAGCTCTGAAGACAGCTGAATATAAACCGAAAGTATGGTTTAGATACGTGGACGACACCTTTGCCATCTGGAATCATGGAGCTGAGAAACTGGAAATATTCCTTCAACATTTAAACAGCCGAAACCAAGGCATACAGTTCACCATGGAAAAGGAAACAGACAACAGTCTTCCTTTCCTTGATGTCTTGGTAACAAGAGAAAATGGATCACGCCTGGGTCACACAGTGTACCGTAAACCTACTCACACGGACAGGTATCTGCACAAGACTTCAAACCATCACCCCCAGCAAAAATCAGGCATAATCAAGACTCTTACTGAACGAGCTAAGAAAATCTGCGAACCAAGAAAGCTGCACAAGGAAATCCTGTATTTAAATGGAGCCCTCAAGAGGAATGGCTACACATACAAAGAAATCGCTAGAGCCCGGCATCCGAGGTACCCGTCGGTACGGACAGACAGGAAGGAACCGCCATTAGCCACCATCTGCTTACCATACATTAAGAGAGTTACGGACCGAATAGGCAGACTGCTACGGTCACAAAACATCAGTACCATCTTCAGACCAACTAAGAAGATAAAGGATTTACTGAATTCGGCAAAGGACAAGCGTCATCCTCACAGCGCAGCTGGTGTATACAGAGTCCCATGCAGTTGCGGCCAGGTATACATTGGAACCACCATGCGCAGCATCAGTACACGTTTAAAAGAACACGAAAGACACAGCAGATTGGGTCAGACAGAAAAATCAGCAGTAGCAGAGCATTCTTTATTGTTTGGACATGACGTAAGCTATAAGAACACTGCGGTTCTGTCAAGAACTACACATTACCATGCCCGACTGACAAGGGAAGCTATAGAAATTTACAAGCATAAGAATTGCTACAATCGGAAAGAAGAGCGACAGCAGATGAGCAGGGCATGGATCCCGGCTCTGGAGAATACAAGAGTGAAACCGCAGCAAGACGAAGCGCTCCAATTTATGCCTAAAAACAGAGACAACCCACGGACCGACAGAGCCAATAGGCAATCACGCTCCGCCCACCACCAGGCCACGCCCCCTAGCCACGCGCGGCTATAAATTCCATGCTTCAGGACTCGGTGCTCCAGTCTTGTGTTGGACTCCGGGTCTATATACTTAGAACCCTGATGATGCCGAACGCAGTCTTCGGCGAAACGTTGGAAGGTAGAAAAAATGGACCACGGCCTACAAGCCCGGACATCATAGTTAGTGGAGTCACCAGTACTAGGCTTGCTAAGCAGTATATTTACTAACTTTGAATTGGAAGACACAATCAGAACATTAGGTCAAGGTCGTATAAGGGCTAGGACAGAGGTTAACGGCCACGGAGCCAACACCACTATCAGCCCGTAATATAAGCAGCGGACAAATTTGTACCTAGATTTGAATTGTAAAACTTGTAATTGAGATTGTAGATATGGAAGTACAAATAGATGTTATTATTATTATTATTATTATTATTATTATTATTATTATTATTATTATTATTATTATTATTATTATTATCATCATTATCATCATTATCATCATTATCATCATTATCATCATTATCATCATCATCATCATTATCATCATCATCATCATTATGATCATCATCATTATGATCATCATCATTATGATCATCATCATTATGATCATCATCATTATGATCATCATCATTATGATCATCATCATTATGATCATCATCATTATGATCATCATCATTATGATCATCATCATTATGATCATCATCATTATGATCATCATCATTATGATCATCATCATTATGATCATCATTAATTATTATTATTATTATTATTATTATTATTATTATTATTATTATTATTATTATTATTATTATTATTATTATTATTATTATTATTATTATTATTATTATTATTATTATTATTATTATTATTATTATTATTATTATTATTATTATTATTATTATTATTATTATTATTATTATTATTATTATTATTATTATTATTATTATTATTATTATTATTATTATTATTATTATTATTATTATTATTATTATTATTATTATTATTATTATTATTATTATTATTATTATTATTACAAAATTTCGAAGATTATTAATAATTGCCTTTACTCCTACTTATGATGCAAAATAATAATTATAAATTAATAGCACATCAGCTATTGATGCATTGATTATGCATCACACAAATGCGTCCATTTGTAACTCCTTATATGCACACTTGCAGAGTAATACTGATCTATGTCTATCCTCTATGAATGTTCCTTGCAGAAGACCTGGTTCTTGCAAAAATTCCAACTTCTTTATTACGATGCCATGGCTACACAAATTCTAAACTTTTGTGTATCATTCTCATGGCCTGCTTTACTTTAAACTTATATTTTGAAAGAATTTAAACAACATAAAATATCTGCTACAACATGTGCACTCTTAAAAGATAACTTTACTGAAGGCAAGATACAAAATGCAACTACAGTGCAAGTATTGGTAGTGTTTTGTGTTTGTTGTTATTTGTGTTATATCTATTTTGTGGTTATAACGTTTCTTAAAATATCCTGATAATGGGTGATTTCTAATCATCTTTTCACCTGGCTTGTTTCTTGAGGATATTTTGAACAAATGTATGTCATGTCTAAGTATATTATTGGTGTAGATGAACCCAATATGTTAGCCTTTTCTTCCGTCCTGTTGTCTTGTCATTTGTTTAAGTCTTATCCTAAATGCTCAACCATTTTAATAATACATTTTGATTTATTAAACATTTCTTTTGCTAGCTCTGTGTCCTCTAAACCAAACAATTAAATACTTTGTGCACTGCTTTGTTTCTTTACACCTCATTACATGATAAAATATTGAATATTAATTTCAGTATAGCTTTTAACTATGTTACGTAAGATATTTGACTTTATTTAGGTAATTATGTGAAACTGTACATTTGAATTATTCTGTTACAGGAAGGGGACTTTGCTCCAGTAAGCTCTTCAAGGTAAGACTTGACTCTTTTCAATTACAAACTTTCAACCTTTTGTATTATGTTAACTTTTGTTTTTACATAACATTTTTACATCTTTTTATCATATATATTAATGACTTTCCTGTTTCAATTTGTGACAAAAGCATTACTCCATCTTTATACTGATGATTTAGCTATTTGTATGATAAAGCTGAAAACACATTAAAACTTAAATTATCTATTGCAACTTCAGTGGTTAATGATTGGTGTAACGCGAACAGTCTAAGTATAAACACAGGCACAACCACTGATTATTGGTGTAAATTTAACACTGGTGCTTCTAGTTCCTCTATAAAATTTTTAGGTATATATCGATTCAGACTTTGGCTGGTCAACACATATCAATTATACATAAAAAAGATCACAACAGGCATTTTCATTACACAAATGCTTTAGATGTCCTAAGAAAATGCTGTTAATTCTTCTTTCTAATGGAGATGGATTTTAGAAACAGATTGTTTTCATCATCAAACAAAGTTGACTTATGATGAAAACAATCTGTTATTGAAATTGATCTCCCTTAGAAAGAAGAATTAACATCATTTTCTTAAGATAAGTGAAGCCTTTTGTTAGAAATATTAATATGTAATATTCATTGCTTCACTGTAGCTAGCTTCATTTTCTACGTAATCAGGAATTCTCATGTTGAGAATTTTAAAGAACAGTGTTAACAAGAACGTTCTGATGAAGGTTTACTATGGTCATATTTATTTGCATGCTAATTATGGTATATTTTTCTGGGGAAATCACTCTTTAGTAGCTAAGATATTTATCTTGCAAAAAAAGGCCCTTAAGATTGATTAATTTGTGGAGTTCATTAAAAGAACATTGCAAACCACTTTTTATTCCTTTAGATATTTTAACGTTGCCATTGATGTATGTGCTAAATTGTCTTTTATATGTTAAAGAAAATCTTAATAGTTTTATACTTTGCTCTAATATACATAATTACTCTACATGTAACTGTTTTAATTATATATATATATATATATATATATATATATATATATAAATTTGGACAAACTAAAATTCAGAATAGTTTTATAGTCATTTCGATTAAATTATATAATTTTTTACCACAAAAACTAAGAAAGCTCCCTATTTTGAGTTTTAAAACGACTATATGCCATACATTGGTGGCAAGCCCATTGTATTGTATAAATGACTTTCATAAAGTGGCTTGGTAAGTTTTAATTTATGACGTTGCTATATTGTAAAGTTTACGGCAATAAAGGCTATCTGTCTATCTCTCTAATTATCACATTTATGTTTTAGTGCATCTTTTATTGAGCTCTTGAGCTATACAAATGCATATACAGTAAAACTTGCTCTAACTGGAATCATATTGAACCAAAACAAGTTTCCAGATCATACAAAATAGAATAGATAATGGAAATGAAGGCCGAAATGACCTCGGTAATGAAAGCAGCAAAAGACAACCTCGCTGCGAAAACAGAAGCGGCAAATAACAACTTGGCAGCAGAACTGAAACAGATGAAGATGGCTAACGATAACCACAATGAGAAGATGGAAGCTACAAACAACAGCCGCACCGCGAAAATGACCGAATTGAACACAGAGATGAAAGCAGCAAAGGAGGCCCTCTCCGCAAAGTTCGAAGAGCTGTTGACTGGCATGAGGGGTGACGTCACGAAGCTGGGCAAGCGGATGGGTCAAGTGGACGAGTGCGTCCAAGACCTGGCGAGCTGCGTTAACGAGCTGGAGGGAAAGACTGCCTACACTTTTGTCTGCGGGGTACGAGACACGGAGATTCGTTAGCGCCTAATGCTTGGCAACTACAAAACCATCCACGAGGCGCTAACGGCAGCATTGAGGATGGAAGCTGCCAAAGTGACAGCCACCCCGACTTCCAGAACAAGGAGTATCTGCTATAATGGAGACCGAAGACCATTCGAGGGACACCGGCGGAGACCTAGTGGCCTGAGCTGGGGGTGTGGACAGCCGGGACACCTGGAGAGAGACTGCCCACACCAGGAAGAGCAGTCGGAAAATGATATAGGCTGTCGTGGAGAGGGACACGATGGCACCATCAACACCATCCCTTCGAGTGACACTGCGCGTCGTCAGCCGGCATATGGATGACAGCCTCATCGCGGAGGGTTGGGTGAGAGCTAAGCCGTGCCGCGTGCTCGTAGAGACCGGGGCAGCCGTGACCATCATCAGACCTGACGTGACCAAGGGTTTGCCGACGAGGAAGCCGAGCCAACCATACCAACTTGTGACGGCATTGGGTGACAACTTACCTGTGTAGAAGGAGACCCTGCTGAGGTTGACCTTGGGAAGGAATGCCGTACGTCTGTGGGTGTTCGTCGTGAAGGTGGCTGAGGAGGTGTTACTGGGATTGGATGCCCTCAGGAGCCACGAGACGACGGTCGACGTTGGCAGGAAGGTCCTGCAGTTTAACTGAGAAGAGGTCATACTCCGGCAACCCGAAGAGCCCCTTGGAATCTGCAGGGTCATCTTGAAGGAAGGCGTGGTCGTCCCCGCGAGAAGCGAGGTGTTGGTGACTGCGCGACTGGAAGGCCAGCAGATGAAGAACATGATGCTGGACCAGAAGATGCCTGTGCACAGACTCTGTGTAGCCAGGACATTATTGCCATGCTGAGAGGAGGTGCCAGTCAGGATACTCAACCAGGCAGACACCGTTCACCCTGTCCAGGCCGGGAAGGAGTTGGCGACGTGTGAGCCCGTGGTCAGCAATCGACAAGACACAGGAGCCGGTGCCGACGCCACACCTGGGGCCCCACCTGGAAGGCTTATTGGAGAGGGCGGCCAACAAACTGACCGCAGAAGAGCTCGAGAAGGTTCGACAACTGCTGAGACGATACCCGTGCGTCTTCAGCCAAGGCAATAGCGACTACGGCCGCACGGACAGAGTGCTTCATCGCATCGACACCAGAGATGCCCGGCCTATTCGGCAACCACCTAGATCCGTTCCGCTGGCAAAATAAGCAGCAGTACTATACATGCTGGAGTATATGAAATCCAGGGGAGTTATTGAACAGTCTGACAGCCCTTGGTGTTCCCCTGTAGTTCTGGTAACAAAGCAAAATGGCGAGCTACACATCTGCGTGGACTACAGCAAGTTGAACGCTTTCACCTCTTACCCTGGATTGACGACACTCTGGACCCGCTAGCTGATGCACAGTGGTTCTCGACCTTGGATCTGATGTCGGGCTATTGGTAGGTAGCTCTGGACCCAAGAGACAAGGAGAAAACTGCATTCTCGGCAGGCCAAGGGCTTTGGCAGTTCACAGTTATGCCCTTTGGTCTCTGCAATGCGCCAGCTACTTTCCAATGCCTAATGGAGTCAGTAATGAGAGGGTTGACTTATGACGCCTGCCTGGTATACCTGGATCATCGTCGTTAAGTCCTTCGAAGACCATCTGGAAAACTTGAGCAAGGTACTAAAGAGACTGCAGGCGACCAACCTGAAGCTGAACGTGAAGAAATGCCAGTTCTTCCGCAAGGAAGTGAACTACTTGGGCCACATATTCTCAGCAACCGGAGTGGCCACAGACCCGGAGAAGACACAGGCTCTTAAGAGATTGGCCCCGCACTAAGGATAAGCGGGAGTTGAGCTGTTTCCTAGGGCTGTGCAGTTATTACCGCTGCTTCATAAAAGGGGTTCTCCATCATCGCCAAACCCCTCACCCGCTTGACAGAGGAACACTGACCTTATGTGTGAACGGATGACGCCGAAGACGCTTTCCAGCTGCTGAAGAAAACACTGTGTAGTGCTCCTATTTTGGGATTTCCACAACAAGCCGGCGCCTTCATTGTGGACACCAATGCCAGCGAACATTGCATTGGAGGCATTCTATCCGAAGTCCAGGAAGGCCACGAGCGGGTGATAACCTACTACAGCAAGACTCTATCCAAGGTAGAGGAGAACTACTGCGTCACCCGACGAGAGTTACTGGTGATAGTAAAGACCTCGGAGCACTTCCACAAGCACCTGTATGGTCAGCCATTCCACCTGAAGACTGTCCACTCCGCCCTAACCTGGCTACTGAGCTTTAGAGATACATCAAGAGCTTAGAAGGGCACCTGAGGAAGGTGGCCAGCCATCAGCAAGACTGGAACGTCAAGGTGCCACTGTTTTTGCTGGCCTAACGCTCGTCAACACACAACACCACTGGGATGATGCCAGCCAGCTTAATGTTCGGCCAAGAGTTACGCCTCCCCTGTGATCTGGCGTTTAAAAGACCTCCGGAGACAGAACAGCCAGCAACCAAGTATGTGGAGAACCTGGTGTACCATCTCCACGACATGCATGAGATTGCTCGTCAGAACATTCAGAAGGATAGCGACAGCATGAAGACCCGATATGACAGGCAGGCCAACAGCCAAGGGTTCCAGCAGAGTGACCTAATCTGGTTGTACCGCCCCTACCCGGACCAAGGGACGATGCCCGAAGCTCCAGCAATCATGGCAAGGACTCTACCGGGTGGTAAAGAGGACTAACGACGTGGTCTACTGCATCCAGAAGGTGTCCCGGGGAAGATGTTGGTGGATCGTCTGGCCCACTATGATGGTGCTGTTCGGGATGACCAACCTTGAGGAGGGTGCAGTGTCACGGCAACGGGCATTAAAGTTTCATCGGAAATAGATACTAGACGGCGGATAGTGTTTCAGGGTAATAAAGAGTTTGCATAAGAAGTTAACGATAGCGTGGCTAGTGTTCACGAAGAGCCGGCAAATAAAGATAGCTAAGATAAAGGACTTGCCGGCACAGATTTGATTTCATGTTTGGAAGGTTCTAGTGATATCGTGATTGACAGAGAAAAGTTGGTTTCTTATTTGTACTCAAAACCTCTCGAATTTATAAATGAGATATATAAGCGATTGTGACACACCAGCGGACAGTTGTAAAACAGCGAGAGGTAAGCAGAGGAAAGGTGAGTGTGTTGTAACGAGATCTGAATGTTTTTTGTTATTGTCATCGACCTTGGTAGGCTGATTGTGTATGTAACGTAATGCTGCTGTAATCTATAAGTATATTTCTACGGAATAAAGGAGATTTGGAATATCTGCAACTTGTACTTTTAATTCTATGAGCCCACAAAGTCACAATATTTATTCTGAGGAACCAAGGTTATACCAAACTCTTTAAAAAAAAATTGAAAATATTTATTAAACCCAAGAATGGTAAGTAAATTCTTTAAATATATAATCATCTTACATTTTGAAGGGTAGAAATATCATTAACAGTTTTTTTATATTTAAATTTTTCAATTATTTTATGTATAAAGTCTATTAAAATCATAATTGAAGCAGTATAAATCATGCTGTTTTATCTCCACTATTTTGGCCCAGAACATTTTAACAAGCCTTCTAATTCTTCCTTACATGAGGTGCTACTCCTGCCTTGTAATTCCCCACTATCGGGAATTGAGCCACGGCTGGTTCATTTTTAACCTCTTGCATTTCTTCTTCCGTTTCATGGTGTAGTAGGAGATTATAAAAATTGGAATTTTTAAGAGACTAATATACTACAACTAGACATATGTTCCATTGCTTCACTAACAGCCACATTACTCCATCTATTTCAGAATGTTTCTGTTTAATTTTGCTCATTACATTATTCCTTATAAATGCACCAAGGCAACGACACTCTTTTCCCTTCGTTCTCCTACCTAATAAGTGTAAAACCTGGCATATCAACTTACATTCTCATTCATCCACCCACGTTTCTACAATAGCTAAATTCTGTAGGTCCTGCCTGAAACTTTTAAAATAATGCAAACTTAACCCTGTTTGGAGATTAACAATTCCAAAACATAATTTTTATCATGCTCTCTGCCCCGGTAATGTCTTATTGGGACCCTGCTCTGTGTCTGAATTTGTTTATATTTGATAGAGTCAATATGAAAAATTCAATGCCATGGCCGAAATTTGAACCACGGATCTCCTGGTTTCCGTCCAGTCGCTCTAACCCATTAAGCTACCACGGCCAACGTGCCGTCCTGACATTAAATTCTCCATTTGACTCGCATATTTCTCCGGTAGACCACTAGGGGCTCTCGCATTCAAGATACACCGTTTGTGGCAACTTACTGTCGTAAGTACTTGAGTCCCAGGCTTCATCATTGAACTCTTATTATTTTAGTTAATTGATGGAAATTAATCATTTCTCCACTCTAGCCTTATATAGGCTAAGATATTTGAACCCGTGGTTCAAATCCCGGCCATGGCATTGAATTTTTCATGTTGACCCTATCCATCAAAGATCTTAGCCTATATACGGCTAGTGTGAAGAAATGATTAATTTCTATCAATTAACTAAAATAGTTTATATTTTTTGACTTCCTAAGACAAAACCAGCATTCACCCTCTCTTCCCTTTCTAACTCTCACCTATCGTATTTTGTACCGGCATCGTCCTTTCAATTACCAAACACATTCCGCCAAAGTGACAAAATAACACTATGCTGGCTATTGGAGTTGTCCCCATTGCCTTTCTTATGCGCCAGCAGCCTGGCTTGTGTCATTATTATTTGCAATTTACGTCCTCCAACATTAAGTCATATCGGACGATGAATAGAATTGGTGAAATGATGCTCAAATGAGCCCAGGGTCCGTAGAGCTTAGAGTTACCTGACATTCGTCTTTCAGGATAAGGGAAAACCCCAGAAAAACCTTATCCAGGTAACTCACCCTGACCGAGATTCGAACTCGGGACCTCTTGAGCGTGAGGTACACATGCTACCACCATGCTACCGAGGCGACATATTCCCATCAGCTGGGATTCTCCTTTGCTGGGACTTTCTGCACAGTCAGTTGTTGATCTTAGAAGCTTTCTCCCTTGCCTATGCCTGGCACATGTTCTCTTGTCTAACTTGCCACTCTGGTTACTGATTCAACCTTTGTTCAACTCATCTCACCATTCTAATTCGCCAAGTCATTTCCTCTTCTCCTGTGGCATTGCCGCTTAAATCAGTTTCCTTCTTAAAGGCTGGTTTTCCATCAATCCAAAGTTGAAAATTAGGAATATATGCTTGTCTTCCCTCAGCTTTAACCTTTTCATTTGTTGCACTAGTTGGAACTTAAATTTACATTGCTCTATCGACAAGTTACCATTAATAAATATGCCTGAGTCTTTCAATATTTTAGCTCGACCCAGCACATCATATGTGATTTGAGATGTAAATCCGGCAATAATTATCCTTCTACCTCTCTGTCTTCCCACTCAGTGGCCATCTGGAAATTCCAATCCCTGCAGTTTCATTCCTGGATTGTCTTCTAAAACCTCTGTCACTTCTTGGATAAGCCAGATCCATCTTCTTTCTTCAAGTCTCGAAAATTCTAAGCTCAATTTCCAAGACTTCTCTTCCATCTTACTTATTCTGTTTTTGATTGCTGCCATTTCAGTGTTCATACCCTGGATCTCCTGGTTAATTTCCTTAGTGGCTATGAACATTTTGTTACTTTAATATTCCTCCATTGACTTAAAGATTGTTTCCAATGTAGTTTGCTCTCCTGCAGGACCAGCATACATTTCAGTTTCACTGATTAACAGTCTTACCATTATAACAGCAATTCCAGAAAATATTTACATGAAAAATGAAGCTAGTGACAATGGAGCAACAAATATTACACATATAATTATTTGTAACAGAAACTTCTCTTATCTTTAAAGAAAAATATGCAAATATGTCTTTGATATCCTCTTGATGTCCAGAAACAGCCAAACCTCTTAATTTTCTCCTTCCAAATAAGCCTACTCTAGCTCTGTTTGTGCCTCTGTCCACTCCCTTGTTGCATTATATCCTGGATTTACTGTAGACCAGGAGTTGAGTATCAGCATTGCTAGAAGGTGGGCGTGCAGGCGAGTAGTTGTGCAGAGGCGGCAAAAATGTCCAAAGGGTTATCGACTTACCGGGCGAGGATCGGGAGTTTCAGAGTGTGTAAAGTGAAGCCGAATGGTTGGAAAATATTCACTGTCCAGATTGGTACACTATTATGTATAGCAATCCTTTTAGTAATAGGCGGCTTAGAAATGAGCCCTGGGCCTGTGGATTTAGAACAGATAATTGAGCTGATTGAGAGAACGGCAAAGCAGATTAGCGACAAAATGGGCAAGAGTACGGAGCAGTTAAAAATGGCCATGGTGAAGCAGAAAGAAGAAACCGAAAAGCAACTGGGTGAGTGTTAAAGAAGAATTGAAACGTTATACAAGAGGCAAGAATCCAACATGCGTAAGAAAAACTGTATTATCTTTGGAGTCACCGAAGAACGTGACAGAAGTTTAGAAGATCTGGTGAAAGACTTAGTGGAAGAAAGACTGGGAATAAAGTTGCAAGGGTGGGAAATAAAAGATGCTTTCAGGCTGGGCAGAAGGGACAGGAATTCCAGGCCTATCCTAATTAAATGGACCACGATGAGCATCAAGAGAGCAGTATTGAGAAATGCTAGGAAGCTCAAAGGGACGAATATTTACATTGAAGAAGACTACAACAGGGAAGAACAGGATATATAAAATGAATTAATTAGGAAGCTGAAGGAAGCGATAAAAGGAAAAAGGGCGTTTATACAAGGACTAAAGTTATACGTGGAAGGTAGAATTTCAATCTTAGTGTGTTGAGAAATACCAGGATGTTGCAACGTTATGACACAGCAGATGATAGAGGTCAACACACACAGGAATGCCTATTCAGCAGAGAGATACACAGCGAGCATAGTGGAGGAATGACATCACGACCAGCGGTGCTAAATACTGAGCGGCCGGAAGAGGAGGGTGAAAAACAGTTGGTGGAGCAGGTGGCAGTGATCAAAATCTGAAACAGACGAGTGGTGACCAGTGTGAGGGTGGGTGTGGGGAAGGAGGGGAGGGGAAAGCCGAGTGAGAAGAGGCAGGTGAGTCAGGTGGATCTAATGGAAGCAGAGAAGTATGTGCAGCGTGTTTCAAGTATGTAACAAAGCTAAAGATTGTGAAAAAAGTGTTGTCTTTTCTAGGGTCACGAGATACAGAAGTATGTTAGACAAATTTAAATACAGGGAGAAATAGAGATGGTGCTTACGGCTGGCTTTCTGGAATGTGGAAGAATGAAGTCCAAGATAATAGACGGAGAAATGAGCAGTTGTTAGACGCATTGCACCTATTTGGAGTGGTAGAGACATGGTTGTAGGAAGGTAACTGGGTGTGTGTGAAAGGTTTTAAATTTGTAGGGAAAACAGCCAAAAAGATTTTTAAAAAGGGAAAGGCATCAGGAGGTGTGGGTGGGTTTGTAAGAGACGATTTAAAAGATAAGCTAGAAATAGTATCAGTGGATAGCAAGGCCCATAATGTGTTATGGGCAGTGATTAAGGCGAGGGGTTGTGATCTTTTAAAAATTAGAGTGGGGATTGTTTATAATCCGCCAGAGGCATCTCACTTCCATGATAGTGGGTTGTATAAAATATTAGAAGCAGAGGTGGAAGAGATGAGGAGAAGAATGGCAGATATAGAATTCATTATAATGGGAGATTTTAATGCCAGGATGGGAGAGCAGAGTAGTAGGTATGACAGAAAAGATGTAGGAGGATGTGAAACAGAGGTGATGATTCCTAGAAATAGTAGGGACAAGGTGTTAATAGTGAAGGGGGGAACTAATTAAATTTTGTGAAGAGGATAACTTGTTAGTAGGAAATTGTTTGATTGGAGAAGATAAAGACGTTGAATTCACATATGTTAATAGTTCTGGAGAAAGTGTCATAGACTAGTTATTGTACAGCAAGGGTATGGAAGAAAGAATCACAAAGTTTAGGGTTGTAAACCAAGTAGTAAAAAGCGGACACTTCCCACATAAGAATGAAAGACCAAACAATGAGAGTAGATACATGCGTCATGTTAAAACATTTTAAAACATATAGGTGGAGGGGAGAGAGAGAGAGAGAGGAAAATTTTAAGAAGTTAGGAACAGGGGCAACTCAAATAATTGAGCATGGAATAGCACAGGCGGTAGGGAATAACGTTAGCAGTAATGCAGTAAATTTCTGGAGTTTTATGTGAAAAGGGCAGGGATAGGGATGGAGAGCAGGAAGGGAAAGGAGAGAGGCCGAGCAGGCTGGTATGATGTAGAATGTAAATGGAACAGCAGAGAACATTAGAATAGTTGGTGAAAAGTGCTAGAGAGAACTATGGTCAAAATAGGAATGGAATGGGGGATATATGGAGGGCAGGTGCTGGAAATGAGTGAGGATTTTGGAAAATGGCAAGGACAAGAATAAAAAGACATAGAAAGGCAAGAAATATGGGGCAGCATGGACAAAAGTTCATTGAAGTTTTACAGGATTTTGAAAAGGGACTGTGGAAGAGGTTATATAGACAACTGTAGTAGGACTGAAAGGGAGGGATTAGCATGGATGAAAACAGGTGCAATATTTATGAAAGGATTAAGGTGGAGTGAGGTAGGAATATGTGAATTATGTGGGGGGAAGAAAGTGTAGGGCATTACGTAGTAAGCTGTGAAGGAGTTGAGAAGTGGAGGAAGGAGGCATGGGAGGAAGTTGAGGGTAAAATTGTAACAATAAGAATACTGACAGGGAAGTAACAGAATAGGAATAAAAATGTAGGAAGGTTTCTTGGGAAATGAAAGATAAATGTTTGAGGATAGTTAGAAGCAAACGTTATGAAGGGGGGGGGGGGAGGAAGGATTTTGTAGGAAAAAGTAAGGGACATAGGTAATCCCTCAGTGAAGCATAAGGCTGTTATGCCAAGCTGGCTGAGGGTTGAAAGAAGGTAGTCACTTGGTTCTTGTACATAGGTTAAGGAAGGAGTATGTAAACAAAAAGGTTCTCTGTAACACATTTGTAAATTATTTTCTCATTATTTTCTATATCCTGCAGCTTTCCGTTCACACAACCTTCCTGTTAAGCTGCTGGCTTAGCACTCCCCAATAGAGTAATACAATATGATACTAATAACACTAAAACAATATAAGAACATGAATCATAATCTGTATTACAGGATTCTTGTGTTATTACCCCTATCTTTGATTGCCTTATGTGACATGCTTTTTAGGCCACTGGGAAGGTCTGAATTGTCTGTTAACATTTGTTTTTATCTGCAATTTTTTGCACTCTAGAACAGCTTCAACATCTTAGGAGAATTATTGTCTTGCCAATCCATGATATTATTTATGTATGTAATTGCTTCTTCAGCCTATTTAATTTTCCGCTTCTCAGTTTTTTTTCTCTTATGTTTCCTTGTCATCTGTATTCTGGATTTCTATTAGATCTGTTGCAAAAGTACAAGGTTTACTGTAGCTCATCACTTATAGTGCAGCACTTTACACTACATGAAATGTTCCACGATTGAATTAAGTCAGTGCTTCCTTCTGGATTTTCTTCAGCTTTGATGAATACAGATCATCTCCCATCTGTTTTGATGCACTTGTTGATTTTTTGGCTTTAACTTCCTTACTGCTAGACCAATCCAATTCATAGTCTAAAGACTGAAACTGACTATGCAGGAGTAAATGCACCTTCAGTTTCTAAAGGAGTTAAATTAAACCCATAATGGAACTTGAATATGTAAATAGCTCTCTAGTCCATGGGTTATGTGATGATAGTTGAACTAGTGATAACTAAGCCAGTTTTGGAAAATAAATTTACCGGGAGAAACACAAGTCAGTTGAGAATTTAATCTCATGTTGGCACGATGGCCATAGTAGCTCAAATGGTTAGAGCGGCTGGACGGAAACCATAGGATCCGTGGTTCAAATCCCGGCTATGGCATTGAATTTCTCAGTCTGGCTCTAACCTTTCATAAGCCAGTTTTATCTCCAATAACTTGATTTGAATGAGTAGAGCCAGACTGAAAAATTCAATGCCATAGCCGGGATTTGAACCACAGATCTCCCGCTCTCCATGCGGTTGCTCTAACCAACTGAGCTACTATGGCCAACATGCCGATATGACGTTAAATTCTCCGACTCTTACGTTTCCCGGTAGACCACTAGGGGTTCTCATTTGCTGAGACACGTACCTTTTGTGAACCACATAGTGGTTTAACTATGAAGTCTGGGACTTGCAGCATATTAAGTTGGTCGTCACATACGGCGCATGTCTCATAGCATATGAGAACCCCTAGTGGTCTACCGGAAAATATACGATTCAGTTGCAGAATTTGATGTCATGTTGGCATGTTTGCCATAGTAGCTCAGTTGGTCAGAGCAAGCGCACGGAGAGCGGGAGATCCGAGGTTCAAATCCTCGCTGTGGCATTGAATTTTTCAATCTGGCTCTACTCATTCAAACATAGGTCTGTCTGCTATTACCATATTATCATTTGAAAGGTTAATAATTTATGATTCATTTCAAGATATTGTGGATTAACAAAGTTAATTGGTTGTAGTGAAAAACATATTTACTTTGCATGAATCTATTAATTAGAGTTATCACTGATCTCTGCGCAGGTACTGACAGATCCTGTTTTGAGATTTAGTCATACCATTATCATACAAAATGATGCCAAGTCCTACAACATTTCAGATTATCCTCAGGAGTTGCTGGTGCTATTATTGGAGATTCACCATTGCTCTTGGCTGAAGTTCCAGCAAAAGGCACAAGCTTCTGCAATGGAAAGGATCCCCTGGAATATGAATATATAACAGGTGATGTTGCACCTGCAATGGAGTATGTTCACTTCGATCAATATGATAAATCTGGTGATGAGGCAGACACGTATATACAGCCTTTTAAACACATCAATTTAAATGATATGAGTAAAAGGCCTCAACTGTGCAGCATCTGTGAGAAGAGCTTTAGCTGTCTTACTGATTTGAAAGAACATATGCTCATTCATGAGGCTAAGAAAACATATAAGTGTAAAACTTGCAGCAAAAACTTCACTCGTTTAGATAATTTGAAGACGCATAATTTAATTCATGAGGGCAAGAAGCCACATCAGTGTAAAATTTGTGATAGGAGCTTTACTCAGTTGTCACATTTGAAAAGACATAATCTATTTCATGAGGGTAAGAAACCACACCAGTGTAAAGTTTGTGATAGAAGGTTTACTTTGTTGTCAACTTTGAAAACCCACAGTTTAACTCATGAAGGTAAGAAGCCATACCAATGTAAAGTTTGTGATAGGAGCTTTACTCGGTTGTCAAGTTTGAAAAAACATAATTTAATTCATGAAGGTAAGAAACCACACCAGTGTAAAGTTTGTGATAGAAGGTTTACTTTGTTGTCAACTTTGAAAACGCATTATTTAATTCATGAAGGTAAGAAGCCACATCAGTGTAAAATTTGTGATAGGAGCTTCACTCAGTTGTCACATTTGAAAAGACATAATTTATTTCATGAGGGTAAGAAGCCACACCAATGTCACGTTTGTAATCGGAGCTTTACTCGGTTATCAACCTTGAAATCACATTATTTAGTTCATGAAGGCAAGAAGCCACACCAATGTAAAGTTTGTAATAAAAGCTTTACTCTGTTATCAACTTTAAAAACACATAATTTAGTTCATGAGGGTAAGACGCCACACCAGTGTAAAGTGTGTAACAAGGGCTTTACTCATTTGTCAAAATTGAACAGACATATCTTAAGTCACGAAGGTACGAAGCCACACCAATGTAAAGTTTGTGATAGGAGCTTTACTTGTTTGTCAAGTTTAAAAAGACATAACTTAGTTCATGAGGGTAACAAGACAGTCTAAAAAAACTTTGAGGTAAGAGCTTTATTTTAATTCATGAGGGTAAGAAGGGCCTTAATGTATTTATTTGACAAGTTTGAACATAATGTAATTAATGAGATTACGAAGCTATACCTATGTAAAGCTTCTAACAAGTGCTCTATTGGCTTGGCACATTTGCAACTAGAATTGAATTCATGAAAGTATGAAGATATTGAAGCTATGCTTGTGAAAAGATGTCAGTTGTCCACTTAGTAAACCAATCACTGGATTAAAGAGGTTAAGAACTAGAGCTGAATTTTGAATATTACCAGAAGTACTTCCAGGTATGCACTCTTCGCTGGATTTCAAGGGAGCGCTTTTGATTTCGCTCGAAAGATCGTTTTGCTGTTTGGTGGAGTTATGCACCACTTTATTGAGGATGGCTAGTCTGTCCCACGTTGTTGAGCTCCCAGGTTTGAATGTAGCTGGGTCACATTAAATACAATAAGGTACAGAATGTTTGGTAATTACTAGCTCTGGCATGTTTATTACTTTTAAATGCCATTTTCAGGTCATAGATATGCAGTAAATGAAACCTTCCAAAAAGGAAAGAAGATTGAATTACTTTGTGTACCTACTCTTTTTCTATTTATATTTTGTAGGTAAGTTGGTAACTTCTCTGTATTGTAAGTTTAAATCTACAAGCATGATGATATTACAGTTTGGGCACTTCATACTAAATTGTGTATCAAGATTTAAATATAAAATGTATGTTTTCAGATCTGCTAAATCTAAGAAGAGCACATGTTAAGGAACTCGTCTGAATGGCATAATTATAAAAACCAAGTTGGTTAAATGTCAAACCTAGTATTTAAGGTCAGCAACTTCCAATAAGATGGCACAAGGTTTCCAAGAAAATCGCCGCATCAGAGTATTTTAACATGGAAGATTTTATAAACCTTGAATATCTCAAAACTGGTTCTAAGAGTTTTTTTACTAAAGTACCATATCTAAGTCATTTTCAGTGTATATTTGAATTTTCTGGAAATCTCAGAAATTATTTTCATTCTAAGTGATGGGTAAACTGTAACAGATTAACTGAAACTTCCTATGAAAATGTGACTGTGGTTAATGCTCAGAATTTGATGACATCTTTCCTTTTTCCTCCCAGTATATCGAGGCTAGATCTTGATTTAAGAGAATTTCATTTACAATCAGGATTAAGGAATTACTGATGCGGCTCTTATAACCTCTTCCACCCATATCACATCATCTTGCCTTACAATGGTATAACTGCCCATAAAACTAAAGAAAACGTCAATTACACATTTACTACTGACCTGTAAGGGCAATAAAGATGTCCATCTGACAAATGAAGGAAAGCCTGCTATGTCCAAATGACTTCCGAAACCCTATCCGATGGATCTGTATATGAACGACCAGCATATGCCCTCCACAATATAAGGTTTAAGAGGGAACGATTCAACTACTTTCATATAAAAAGAGTGCCTAAAAGAAACAGCTGAAGCCTGCTTAATAAACAGTGTTGTCTCCTAAAGAAACCAGCTGAATATTCCCCCGTTCTGATCTCTGAGTGGGGACTGCACTTAGGGATTTCAACATACCACAGTAGAGTGCAGCACAAGTAGGTGAAGAAAAAGTGCTCAGTGGATCCCAGAGGAGACAGCCTGGCAGAGGATGAAAACAGCAAGATTATACTTAGAACACTTTGAACGTGGAGGTGGGTCTTTGGTTTGATGTGTCATAAAATTAGATGTAACCTAGGTTCGATTAAAGAGACAATCAAATGAGTTGCGGCACATTGATTTACCTCGGCCAAAAAGTATCCACCAGAATAAGATCCACTTAAAGTCAGGTTCATTATTACTTATGATCTTGACAATGTCCTTGTCACTCATTCGGTTCCTAAAAGAAATCGTGTGAATGGTGCATAATCCACTCACTTTATGAAACACAATTAAAACCAACTGTGCATCGTAAATGTCCAAATTTCTCATCTCATTGTGTTACATAATGGTGCTCGCTCTCATTTCTTCCCCCAATTTACTTGGCAAATTGAACTGGGAAATTCTGGAGTATCCTCCATACTCCACCTCAATTCTAAGAAACACATGTTCGCATGGTTGCCATCTCACTGCTGCAATTCTTGGAATTATCAAACCTCCAGCCTTTGTACACTGCTGCACCATTGGCACTAACTGCAAACTCAGGTTTTCCGCTTGGATTTCACGTTCATTTCTGAAAGCTTTGTTATACTTACATGGCATTTTTATTCTTAGTTAAGACACTGCACTGTACTATACTCAACGTTAAACATTCAAGATTAGGTCATAGCAAAAAAGCAGTTAAAAATCGGCCAAAGAAGACTTGAATAAAGAAATTAAATTGACAAGGTTATCAACCTTTAAACACTGAAGCATTTTGAACCTATAAATGGTGATAAACAATCTGCAAAACGAATGCTTAATCAAGAGTTGTTTGAAACCAAAGTAAAAAATGCGAAATTGAATCATGGCAGCAGAGTGAGTAAACGAGCGGCAGACGAAGACATTAATAATATAGAAATGCCAAAGCACAAAATTGAAGCATTTTAATCCCTTAAATCGCCGAAATAAAGCATCTAATCGCTCTCCTTTTCAAGCACTTTTTAAGAATAATAGAAAACATGTTAGTAGATGAGCATATGAACTTGCATTACAAAAATCGAACATTACTGAAATTTCAACCGATTGTCAAATTCGGGATGACACAATATCTGAAAATATCAGCCTACCCTTTACGACTTCACGGATAGTAGCAACTGGATACACATGCGGTACACAATTAGCTAAACGTAATAACGCCGACTTCACAACATATCCAAACGAAAAAGTAAAAAACAAGAGAGGCAGCGGTACTTGGAGAGATTCACGGAACAAAGAAACCACGAAATGTTGCAATATGTAAACCATTTGAAACTGCCAACCTAGGTAAAATGGAGTTCCAATTAGAGATACTACAGCGGAAAGTGATACAGTTAATTCTGGTAATATTAATAGCTCCTATGATCATTATGTCGGAGAGAGTACTCTTGATATTAATACTAATAGCAATGATACTTAAGTGCCTGCAGAAGTTGTAGATTCCGAGTACAATACATGTAGGTGGTCCTTCGCCCCATGGCAAATCTACATTTCTGAATTACACGCTGATACTTTGTTCCATAATCTAATTAAAGAGCTTAATGGTGTGATCCGAGCGAATATCCACCAATTTTGAGCACAAATTTCACAATATCACCTTTAACATCCGTACGCATGAGGGAATGCCCCAATTAGAAAATGTTAGACATGGTGATCTAATTGTGTTAGATGATCTAATGTACGAAGCCGAAAACAATGAGGTACAAAGCACAAAAAGAAATATAGCTGATTAGTGGGATTCATTGACGTTCAAGGAGCATATAATAATGTGTAGAGAGCAAATGTTATGAGAAACCTAGAAATATATGGAGTCAGAGGAAATATGCTAAGCTAGATTAGAAGAATTTTGACACCAAGTTGAGTAAATACATGTTTGAATGAGAAGAAGTCGAATTTTAAAAGAAGAAAACTTGGTGCATCTCAGAGACCAATCAGCAGCTGTACATTATTTAGTGTATATGTAAACGATTTAGTGAACACATTAAAAGATACTTAAAATGTTGAAGTTCGATTGCAGATAATTTAGCAATATAGACTAACACAATAGATGTTATAAAGAGAGGCAAGTACTTGAAGAATATATGAATAAAGCATTAGCCGTTCAAATATGGCAGGTGATTATGAACAAAGGAAGAACCAGGCACTAACTTTTCTTACTTGAACATGATAAAACTTCATTTAACCTATATACTAATAATATCAAACTTCAGAGAAGTCTAATTCAAAGTAACAAACACAAGGTCTTCATCTGAGCTGTAGGAAAAGGTCTAGATTCATTCGAAAAAACTCGAAACACATCTCTGCATATTATCACAGAAGCATTAACAACTATACCCCTTACAGCTATGTGGTCTTTTACAAATAACCCACTCATACAAGCAGATATAAAGAAACAAGAAATGAATACCTTCAGAAAAATTAAATCTTCACAAAGAGCTAAATGGATAGAAAATTATTCAGAAGCCACTTAAAAACACAAATTCCACCCACGCACGCCAAAATATTCTTAAGAACTTAGTTTTTTTGTAATTTACATCCAACGTTTAGCAATATCGGACGATAAATGAAATTGGTCAAATGAGTCTGGGGTCCATGGAGCTACCCGACATTCGCCTTGAAGGATAAGGGAAAACACCGGGAAAACCGTATCCAGGTAACTCACCCTAACCGAGATTCTTACTCGGGACCTTTTGAACGTCAGACTGACACGCTACCAAGGCGGGCTGAAGAAATTTAGATCCAAACATATCTACTACAGATGTGGAAATAATAAAGACCTACGAATATATTAGCAGACTATAATTCTATCAGAAAGAGAGAGCCCAGACATTTGAAATCATGAGCAGATACAGAGTGGCTTAGAATACATACAGATGGGTCGCACATTGAAGACAATGCCAGCACTCTAGCCCCTGCGGGAAAACATATGAATAACTCTGAACAGAAATTCATGCTATTCCATTTAGCAGTCAACTGTGTAGACTCAATCTCTTCACAAAAGTTGATTCTAGAGCAGCGATATTAGCAAGAACATTAAACCAAGCATCCTCCACAAAGTCAATTATCAATATTTTTTATTTATTTGTGTACTAAGCTATTACAATTGTTGAGCTGATCACCAGTATTTGGCCCAGGCCATTAATTGGTGGGCAGCCCGTTGATTTACAAAATGTGTAGTACCCTACTTACATTTCTATTACTACTAACATTACTACTATTGCTTACACACTATTGTTCATTTCCTTTTTTCACAGTCCACTTCCATTTATTTTTCACTTTATCTAAGAACTGTCCTACATTCCTGAGATTTTTATCCATAATTTTACATATATCAGGACTTCGCTTAATTTTTCTCCAGATGTATTCTTTTCGCCAAATCTCTGTTTCCCTGCAGTCAAAAAGGATATGTTCCACATTTTCCTTACCCCCACACAATGGGCACTTGTCTTGCACAAACCCATTTTGCTGCCCTTTTAGCCTCCACACTCCTGCTCTCAGCCATGCTATCCCCTTCCTTTCTTCATTAATGGTTTTATCTATATACTGCTCCCTTCCCCAGCCACTTTTTACCTCAACATAATATACTGTGACTTTGTGGGTTCGTGAAATGATAAAACGAGGTTATAAAACACAAAAACTACACTTTATTCTCCTAGCAAATACATTCGTCCATCACAATTTGCTAGCTAACCTCAAACTGTTTATTTTCTAACAACTACTCTCATCTGTCTCTCACTTCCGGTAACGATCGGCCATCATTTTTCATCGGCTTCGCGAGCCTACCACCAGGGTGACACTGCTCCCTCCTCAAGGCTGGTCGTCCCGAACAGCGCCTTCGTAGCGGGCCAGGCGATCCAGGTGTACCACCAACATCTTTCCTCGCGATGTTCCGAGGTGAAGTCGTACTCCTGCTGCCTCTGAACCCCACCTGCTGTTTGGCCTTCCGGTCGCGCCGTCACTATCACTTCGCTCCTCGCGGGGACAACCACGTCTTCGCTCAAGACGACCCTGCCAATTCCAAGGCGCTCTTCTGGTTGGCGGAGTATAACCTCTTCTCCGTTGAGCCTCAGGACCTTCCTGTCGACGTCGACCGTCGCCTCGTGGCTCCTGAGGGCATCCAGTCCCAGAATCACCTCCTCAGCCACCTTCGCGACGAACACCCACAGACGCACGGCACTCCGTCCCAAGTTCAGCTCCAGCAGGGCCTCCTTCTGCACAGGCATGGTGTCGCCCGATGCCGTCACAAGCTGGTATGGTCGGCTCGGTTTCCTCGTCGGCAAACCCTTCGCCACGTCAGGTCTGATGATGGTCACGGCCGCCCCGGTGTCCACCAGCACGTGGCACGGCTTTCCTCTTACCCAACCGTCCGCGATGAGGTTGTCATCCATCCGCCGGCTGACGGCGCGGATATTCACTCGAGGGGATGGTGGTAATGGCGCCGACGTGTCCCTCTCCACGACGGCCCTTACTCGTTTTCCGGCTGCTCTTCCTGGTGTGGGCAGCCTCTCCGCAGGTGTCCGGGCTGTCCACACCCCCAACACAGGCCACTAGGTGTTCGCCGGCGTCCCAAAGCTGGTCTTCTGTCTCCGGCGTAGCGGACACCCCTCGTTCTCGACGTCGGGATAGATGCTACCTTGGCCGCCTCCATCCTTAATGCCGCTGTCAGCGCCTCCTGGATGTTTTTATAATCGCCGAGCATTAGGCGCTGACGAATCTCCGTGTCCCGTATCCCGTCGACAAAATTGTAGGCGGCTTCCTGGGATACGAACTCCAGTGGCAGGTCAACCAAGGCCTTGTTAGCTAGCTGCTCAATCGCCATGGCGAACTCCTGCAGCGTCTCCCCCGGCTGCTGTGACCTTGCCTTTAGCTGGCTGCGGTATGCTGCGGCTAAGCAGTAGTTCGCGAAGCGATTCTCCAGGGCCTCCCAGATGTCCTTGGGCGCCACCGTCGTCTGCACCGCGTTTAGGACTTCCGCGGCCCGTCCCTGGAGGCTGGCTATTAGCTTTGTGGCCTCCTCCTCCGGTGACCATCTGTTGTGCTTGGCCACTGTGTCGAACTAGCGGCGGAAGACCTCGAATGTTAACGCGCCGTCACATTTCGGAGGTTTGACGCGCGCCGATGTTGTGTCGCGTCCCGGTGCGTCAGACTTCAAATCCTTCAGTCTCCTGCCGACGACGTCCACCATGGCGTTCAGGTACTTGACGCTATTGTCAGCCTGTTCCTCTAGGTCATTGAAGCGGTTCGCCTGGTCCTCGACGCGCTCGTCCACTTGGCCCATCCGCTTGCCCAGCTCCGTCACGTCATCCCTCACGCCGGCCAACTGTTCCTCAAATTTGGCGGCGAGGACCTCGTTCGCCTCCTTCATTTCCGTGGCCAGACTGTCGTTCGCTGCCTTCATTTCTGTGGTCAATTCGGTCTTTAATTCTTTCAACTCTGCGGCCAGGTTGTTATTTGCCGCTTCTGTTTTTGTTAACTCGTTCATCTTCGCGGCCAAGTTGTTATTTGCCGCTTCCGACTTCGCTGTTAATTCGTTCATCTTCTGCAAAAGCATTTCCAATGCCGATTCCATGGCCATAATGTTCCGTGATGTTGTTATCCCGCTTCCTGACACCAGTTGTGACTTTGTGGGTTCGTGAAATGATAAAACGAGGTTATAAAACACAAAAACTACACTCTATTCTCCTAGCAAATACATTCATCCATCAAAATTTGCTAGCTAACCTCAAACTGTTTATTTTCTCTCTAACAACTACTCTCATCTGTCTCTCACTTCCGGTAACGATCGGCCATCATTTTTCATCGGCTTCGCGAGCCTACCACCAGGGTGGCAATACCAATGACCTCTTTTCACCTAACTGGCTGAACAGTTTTTGAATCTCTATATCTTCAAATCTTTTTCTAACACCCCTCCAGAAACCTTTATAATTTCTATCTCTTTTTCTCCAAATATCCCCTAAGCCATTATTTTCTAAATTGTTTCGTAGAGTGCTTGCCCAGCCCGAGCTTTGCAGACTTGCTCCTTGATATTTTAAACATTGTTGCAATAAGCTGTCTTCATCTAAATTCAAGATCCTATGCCAGTATTTCAAGACTCTTTCCATTATTAACCCTTTCCTTGTTACTCTCCCCATTTCAATTTGAGCAACTTCGTTTGCTGTTGCCATTGGCAGCCCCAAAACTTCCTTACAGAACATCCTGTGTATCTGATCCACAACTTCCCACCCATTCTCAAACCCCCATATTTCAATGCCATATAGCATTCTGACCTCAACTACAGAACTATATACTCTTTCCAACCATTTCATCCCCATCTCCGGCATTTTATATAGACACCCTCTCATAGCCATCATTGCTGCTTTCCCTTTTACCAGTGCTGATTTCTTTTGTTTTTCCCATTTGCCTCCTGAATCTAGTTTTAATCCTAATTAAGTACAGTCACGCACTACTTTGTATTCAGCCTCTCCCTTGTTCCACTTTTCATATTTACTCAATTTAGTTCCTTTTTTAAATACTACAATTTGAGTTTTTTCGCTGTTTACCTTTAAGCCCTACTCTGAGCAGTATTTCTCCACCTCTTGCAA
Source organism: Mantis religiosa (assembly GCA_030765055.1). NCBI lineage: Eukaryota > Metazoa > Arthropoda > Insecta > Mantodea > Mantidae > Mantis > Mantis religiosa. The sequence goes on along the minus strand of CM060954.1, from coordinate 532,959 downwards.
AGATATTTTTAACCCGTTAACAGTAATGGACATTATTACCAAATCGTCTGCAAAAAGTAAACCTCGGACTTGTAAGTTGTTTATTACCGGTATGAGACTATTATTCTTACTTATACTTTGTAGTACATCATCAATAAATAAATTGAATAAAATTGGACTTAGCTTGCACCCTTGCTTTAGTCCTTTTCCCTCCAGTTGTATTTCTTTAGTTAGTGCCCCTTCTTCATATTTTATGCAAAATGTATCTTCATTATACAATTCTTTTAGTATAGTTAGCATTTGATTACTCACTCCTTTCATTAACAGCTTTACCACAACAGTTTCAGCTCTACCCGGTCGAAAGCTTTTTCCAAATCGATAAAAGCCACATATAATTTACCTTTCTTATTTTTTAGGTATTTATCTACTAGTGTTTCTATGATGAATACATTATCAACTGTCTGCCTCCCCTTTCTGAAGCCCATTTGGAATTCTGAAAGAATATTATGCTCCTCTACCCAGACTTGCAGCCTTTCTGTCAAGATACCTGTATAAATTTTTCCCGCATTCGATAACAGTGCTATGCCTCGGTAATTATTGGGTATATCCATATCCCCTTTACCTTTATAAATTGGCTGAATAATAGCTTTTTTCCAACTCTTAGGTATATACCCTTTGGTTTTCATTGAGTTGAACAATGATGTTAGAACTTTAACTCGGCTCACGTCTTTGCTCCATTCCCTAATGAACTCTCCAGGTATACCATCTATACCTGGTGCTTTGCTCCTTTTAATTTTTTTAATTTGATTCATTACTTCTTCCTCTGTTATGACACTCTCCAAGATTTCATTGAAATTATTTTCTATTTCAGGGATTACCCTCCCTGCACTAAAGCTTTCAAATGTATATAAAGTTGCAAAATACCCTAACCATTCTTCTTGAGTTATGTTAGATTTGACAATATATTTTTTGTATAATGTCTTAATCCCTTTCCATATTTTACTTACATTATTTTCAGTAATAGTACTGATTAGTTTGCTGGCATTTTTTTTCCTCCATTGCGATTTTTTATTTTCCAGCAACTTATTATAATAATATTTGCTTAGCAGATATTGTTCTTTCAGTTTTATATTCCCTGATTCTCTCCATTTTACCAACGCCGCTTTTACAATTCCTTTATTTATTTTACACTCCTCATCAAACCATGTGTTACTTTCAATAATTTGCCTGTTTCTAACTTTCATCTGTTCCCCTGCCCATTGCAATATGAAATTTAAGATATTCATCGCCTTTTCAATTTCAAAGGTTTCCGAATTATATAGTACCCCATACTGACATATCTTCCCTCTCTCGGAATTTAAAAGATTTTCAAAGTTTGCCTTGTGGTCTTCCTTCCACCTATATCTAACATGTTCTCTTTTAGCTGTTATTCTCACCCTTATTTTGTCAGCTTCCACACTTTGAGATTTGATTTTAATACATGTTACTAATGGGAAATGACCACTATTGGTACTTATGTTGGACACTTTAAAATTACTCACTATATGTCTAATACTATTGTACCAGAAAACAAAGTCAATTACACTCTGGCCATTTGCATTTATGAAGGTGTATTCCCCCTGCTCATCTTCACCGTATTTCCCATTAAGAATGTCAAGCGCATTTATTTCACAAAATTCAATGAGTTTTTCACTTCCTCTCTCGACAATCTTGTCCTTGCTACGTCTAATATCATCATTTTTCCCTGTTAGGTTATAATTTTACCAATCATCTGTTAGATTTACATCACTTTCCCCAATTCTTATATTTAGATCTCCCATTATTTTAATCTCAATGCTAATGTATTTATCCCTTAACCTCTCAATGTCTTTGTCTAACAGATAAAATATTTCGGGATTATGAAACTGTGAGGAGGCTGGCGGGTTATACACTATACCTAAACATATACTGTCATTTAGCTCCTTATCTTCTATTACAACCCAAAGCACTTCTTTATGCCTGGACCATGATTATTTCATTGTTTTATACAGAGACTTCCTAATAAAGAAACCTAGGCCTCCAGATAGTCTCCCTTTCTTTGCATATGCTTCTCCCTTTCTTCCTACGTAACGAAAACCCCTTATGCCAATGACCTCATCTTTCAACCATGTTTCAACCACTGCTAAATAATCCAGCGTCCCCAAAAAGTGCTGTAAGATTCCTGTATTAATTTTATTTTTTATTCCTTCACAGTTCCAAAATCCTATTTTCCTGACTGACTGCTATTGTGAACCCGTTCTGCCTCTTGACCATACATACTTTTCCAATGTCTTTTTGCTTCTCAGCTGAATTCCTCCAACAGCTGAGGATCGTTTGTCTTTGTTTATCACCATTATACTTCCATGCGGCAAAGTTATAATATCTCCCGCCTCTGCTTTACCTCTCCTCCTGCCTTCACCTCCTACCACCCCCTCCTCTTCTTCTTCACTACTACCAATGGTTTGCGTCCAGCTTCTTTCCCCTCTCTCCACCAGCCCAACGTGCTGCCATAGTCTCCTCCCTCCTTGGTGACAGCCACTTTCTCCCGTCTGATGTTACAGGTGTTGACGTCATCTCCCTGCTTTCCTCACCTCCCTTCTGTCCGACAGATTTGATTTCCTTTCTTCTTGTTTGATTCACTCAATGATGTATCCTCTGACGTGTTGGTTGTTACCACGTGCTGTATTATATCATCTCTCTGTTGTGTGCCAGTGCCGGACTTTGACTCCCTCGTCCCTTCCTGTGTATGTGAAACTTGGCTGGATTTTTGCTGAGTTATTTCCTCCCATGTAGGCTCCCTGCTCCATACATCCCTCTTGCTCGCATACGTTGCGTTCGCTCCTTCTATCCAGAGTTGCAAATTTCTGATATATGCTCGTTTACCCGCAGCTCTCGCTTCCATCATCCTTGAGATTAGATTTTGCTTCACGTGTCTTTGGGCTGGTGTTAAATCCTTATTTATGAAGATTTTTGTGCCTTTCAACATTTCAGCCCTTCCCAGTATTTCGTAGATTAATTGAGTTGTAGAGAAATGTACAATAATTGGCCTTTCCCCCACATGTCTTCCTACGCGGTAAGCCTCCACTATCTCCCAACCGTGTAGTTTTATTTGTAGTTTTTCTGTCAATATTTGGGACACTTCCTGCCATGGCCAAATACCTCTTCTCTCTTTCACTCCTATAAATACTAAGTTTAGTCTTCTCCGCTCATCTGCTCTTTCCAATTTCACTTTCAGTTCATCTACTTCCCCTCTTATACCCTGGATTTCTTTTCCTACTTCTTCTTTTATTTCCTTAGCTATTTTCTCCAGACTGTTGCCTATTCTTTGCTCCATCCCATCCATTTTATTTATTTTTTCCACCAGATTTTCTAGAATAGTTTGTATTTCCTCTGGTCCAGGATTCTGTTCGACTCCTCCTATTATTAATAACATTATAATTATACATCCCAGTATTATGCCGCTAACCTCCATAGATCTTCCTATTTCCTTTTTCTTCATTTTCCTTTGCCTAAACAGTCGTATCCTTGCTCTGTACACTATAAGCTCATCTCCCATTTTTGCTTCTTGTGCCACTCTTCTGGAGCTCACTGTAACACAACCTTCCTCTTCAACAGCTTGCTTAGCACTCATTATCAATATAAAATAGACAATTAAAGAAACTTGTAACCAGAAAGAAATCTGTGATATTTAAGTGCGTTCCCTCACATGTGGGAATAGGTGGAAATGAAGCAGCTGATCAACTAACAAGAAAAGGGACCTATATACAATCACAACAAAAAGCAATCGCATTAGAAACACTGAAGAGGTTCGTACAAGAAAGGAGGCAGTGACAACTTCAGAATAACTACCGACCATGACTGCCGTACCTGACAGAGAGTGACTGAACTCCAAATATCTGCTGACAAGTTATAACTTGTAATGTAACTAATTATAATTATTTGGTTTCATATATGTATTAGTGGATTGATTTCCAAAATAAAGCTCTATGTAACAACAGATTTAGGAATAAATTGCAGGAAGTGCAAACCTCTGCGGTTTGTTTCTGAAAAAATGCATCAAATAGAAAAAAACTGCTTATACAATAATCTTAGATGGTTCTAGGTTCACACAGAACACCAAATACTTAAACATTTCAATGTTGAATAATAACTTAAAACAGATAATTGCCTTTTACAATCCAGTATACTAGCTATCCTCGGTTTCGGTATGACATACTAAATCTTGAGTTTCCATTTTCCCAAACTTGCCTTCACTCCTTGTGATTTGTCTGTTACTCATTTTGGGCTTCAAGCACTTACTTAAACACTGCAGTGTCATAATTGACACTAGAAATGGCAGTTACAAAGAAGTTCCTTTACAAATTTATAACACACATTTAGTTCATAGAATTAAGGACTACCGAACTCTGGAAGTTCATAAAAACAATGAAATTTTAAAAATATTAATTTTGCAATTGTTTCTGAATTAGAAGTCAGCACTACAGGATCCTTTAAACCAGTTATTTTGTAATTTACTTTCATAAAAAATCAAGTCGTGAACATGTAAAATAAGCCATATGCAGGAAAATGCTACGTTTCTGGATAATAATGTAGAATTGAATTCTAAGAAAATTAAAGTACTCTTTTACTACACAGCTAAAACCCTAGATTCTGTATTTGATAAACCTTGTACTGTGGATTCCAGATGCAGAATCCGCTTTTTAAAAACAATTTTAAAATTTGTTATCACTTCAAGCAGGTATAATGAATGTTCTTTTGTAGAGGTTTATCTGAAACTGAATTGTACAGCCTATTACTGTAGCTGCTTAATGATTGGAATTCAAATATGAAGGAATTATTGCGATTACTTCACATATTTTCATTTATTTATAATAGTGTCAATTTTACGATTTCCAATGTTTGACAACTAATGTCATTAACATATGTGATATTTAATAACCATCTTCTGTCCCCTGAAAACAATAAACAAATCCCAAATATAGTGATGTTCATATATAAGTTGTCTTCACTGCATTCTCTCTTATACAGTTGTATATAATTAATTATTAGATAATTTTATCATTAAATTCATGTTAATAACAAAAATATTCCTACCTTTGTGCATCTCGTGCCAGATTGAAAGACATTTTAATGAACATTCAGGAAATGTACTGATAAAATGTTCTCTTTCAATGCAAAATCATTTGTCTAATATTACTGTACTCAAAATACATTTTTGCTTGCGAAAGATTGAAGATAAGAAACATGTGAAAACAGCATTAAAATGTTAATTCCTGGTTGTAAATTATGCAGTGGAATCGGATAAAAATTACACATGCTTACTGCTTCATTTACTTCATGTTCATCAAGAGAATGTTCAAGAGAATATGAGTCAGAACATTAGGAGTACATATGGACACAATATCATGTCTTGGAAATTATATCACCTTTGAATAGCTAACAGAAACTGAAATCAATTGAATGTATTCTGATTTGAATAAAGTGTACATATTTGAGATTTCAAATAAGTAACAACAATTACCTTTGATTTTTTGTTTTATATCAGTAGATGACATGTATTTCTGAACAGTACTCACTCACATTTTGATGTTGAAAATCCATCACAAACACTCTGACCATTACAAAATTGAATCGAGAATATATTGACACATTGCTTCACTCACCTGTTTATTCACAGGACATGTTTCAAGAGCTCTTGCTCTTATCCTCAGCTGATACTCGGCTAGTGCAAGTTGTAGTGGTTTCTTCTTTCTCCGTATTGTCAATAGATGGCGTGATGTACTTGTCAAAGATGTCCGGTGGTGGAGTTTCAAAATTCATGACTCTATGACGATTTTTGTTAATGAAGATTTTTTCCCATACGGAAACCCATACTCTGACCATTGTTTCCTAGTCATCCTCAGCAAAAGTGCTACACCTAGTAATTGTGAATCTTTATTCCTGCCAGGAAGCTTACACACCTGCAGTTTTTTTTTCTTTTTTAGTAGGAGCAGCCCCACACCCACCGCCCCCGGTGACGATCATCCTCTGGGGGATACATCGTCTCCACATGCCCATGCAGTAAGTGAAGCTAAACCTGCAACATGCGGGGATCTAGTTATTTTACATGCTAGGTGATTTCCAGTTCTGCAGAAGCAACGCGGTTAGTAACGGATGTCTGATTGCTGGCATCGGAAAGATGCGAGCTCATCAGGGATATGTCCAGAGGTCTATGCGGAGCCAGGACCCTGCAAGGATCTCTCAATGCATGTGTTGTTAGTGTCAGCATGCTAGTAGAATGGTTTCATGCAGAGTTTGGTTAGCTTATTGCTAAGGTTAAGTCTATATGCTTCAAGGTATATACAAGGTGGGGCAGAGGTCAATAGAAGTCACTGTTCCTGTACCCTGGCTATAGGCGGTGTCTTGACCTCCGGCAGGTCCTGTAGTAAACGAGAACAGGCTGTTAGTTAACTAGCGGATGGCTTGAGTTACCCTGGTAAGGTGTATGCGTACATCAATGGTGCCTGTGTTTTCCGAGAGTGTTCTTTCAAGGAGGTATACGGTATGTTTGTACTTTCCTGTAATGTCCGAATACGTTCGTAGGTTACGGATGAGTGGGTTGGAGTTAGCAGGTAGTTTGTCATACATGTCAGCGGCTAATTTCTTAATAATAATAATTTATTGTCAATACACTTTGCAGTTTCTGACATCAAATTATATACTGTAACTTTGTGGGTTCGTGAAATAATAAAACGAGGTTACGAAACACAAAAACTACACTTTATTCTCCTCGAAATACACTGTTCAACATTACAAAATTGTTAGAACCTCTAAAACTGTTTATTTTCTCTAACTCTCCATTCAACTGTCTCTCACTTCCGGTAACGATCGGCCATCATTTTTCATCGGCTTCGCGAGCCTACCACCAGGGTGACATATCTCCCTCCTCAAGGCTGGTCGTCCCGAACAGCGCCTTCGTAGCGGGCCAGGCGATCCAGGTGTACCACCAACATCTTTCCTCGGGGCACCTTCTGGATGCGGTAAACCACGTCGTTAATCCTCCTCATCACACGGTACGGTCCTTGCCATGGCTGCTGAAGCTTCGGGCAGCGTCCCTTGGTCCGGGTTGGGCGGTACAACCAGACCAGGTCACCTTGCTGGAACCCTTGGCTGTTGGCTTGCCTGTCGTATTGGGTTTTCATGCGGTCGCTCGCCTTCTGGATGTTCTGGCGAGCGATCTCGTGCATGTCGTGGAGGTGGTCCACCAGGTTATCCACATACTCGGTCACCGGCTGCTTCGCCTCCGGAGGGCTTCCAAAAGTCAGGTCACAAGGGAGGCGTAGCTCTCGACCGAACATTAAGCTGGCTGGCGTCATCCCTCTTCTGACACCAGTTGTAGCTTTGTGGGTTCGTGAAATAATAAAACGAGGTTACGAAACACAAAAACTACACTTTATTCTCCTCGAAATAGACTGTTCAACATTACATAATTGCTAGAACCTCTAAAACTGTTTATTTTCTCTAACTCTACATTCAACTGTCTCTCACTTCCGGTATCGATCGGCCATCATTTTTTCATTTTCATCGGTCTTCTCTTTGTCTCTCGGATCTAGAGCTACCTGCCAGTAGCCCGACTTCAGGTCCAGGGTCGAGAACCACTGCGCACCAGCTAGCGTGTCCAGGGTGTGGACAGTCCGGGCACCTGCAGAGAGACTGCCCACATCAGGAAGAGCAGCCGGAAGAACCAGTAAGGCCCGTCGTGGAGAGGGGCACGTCGGCGCCATCACCACCATCCCCTCGAGTGACACTGCGCGCCGTCAGCCGGCGTATGGATGACAGCCTCATCGCGGACGGTTGGGTAAGAGGAAAGCCGTGCCGCGTGCTGATGGACACCGGGGCGGCCGTGACCATCATCAGACCTGACGTGGCGAAGGGTTTGCCGATGAGGAAACCGAGCCGACCATACGAGCTTGTGACGGCATCGGGCGACACCATGCCTGTGGAGAAGGAGACCCTGCTGGAGCTGACCTTGGGACGGAGTGCCGTGCGTCTGTGGGTGTTCGTCGCGAAGGTGGCTGAGGAGGTGATTCTGGGACTGGATGCCCTCAGGAGCCACGAGGCGACGGTCGACGTCGGCAGGAAGGTCCTGAGGCTCAACGGAGAAGAGGTTATACTCCGCCAACCAGAAGAGCGCCTTGGAATTGCAGGGTCGTCTTGGACGAAGACGTGGTTGTCCCCGCGAGGAGCGAGGTGGTGGTGACGGCGCGACTGGAAGGCCAGAGAACCAGCAACATGATGCTGGACCAGAAGACGCCTGTACATGGACTGTGTGTAGCCAGGGCATTGCTGCCGTGCCGAGAGGAGGTGCCGGTGAGACTGCTAAATCCAACGGACGCCGATCACGACGTCCAGGCCGGGACAGCGTTGGGAACGTGCGAGCCTGTGGTAAGCGTAACAGCAATCGACAAGACGCAGGAGCCGGTGCCGACGCAACACCTGGGGCCCCGGCTAGAAGGCTCACTGGAGAGGGCGGCCGACCACCTGACCGCAGAACAGCTGGAGAAAGTTCGACAACTACTGAGGCGATGCGAGCGCGTCTTCAGCCAAGGCGATAGTGACTACGGCCGCACGGAAAAAGTGCTTCACCGCATCGACGCCGGAGACGCCCGGCCTATTCGGCAACCACCTAGACGCGTTCCGCTGGCGAAGCAAGGGGCGGTACGAGACATGCTGGAGGACATGAGATCCAGGGGGGGTGATTGAAGAGTCTGACAGCCCTTGGTGTTCCCCTGTAGTCTTGGTGACGAAGAAGAACGGCAAGCTACGCTTCTGCGTGGACTACAGGAAGCTGAATGCTGTCACCCGGAAGGACTGCTTCCCCTTACCCCGGATTGACGACACCCTGGACACGCTAGCTGGTGCGCAGTGGTTCTCGACCCTGGACCTGAAGTCGGGCTACTGGCAGGTAGCTCTAGATCCGAGAGGCAAAGAGAAGACCGCATTCTCGACAGGCCAAGGGCTCTGGCAGTTCACAGTTATGCCCTTTGGCCTCTGTAACACACCAGCTACCTTCCAACGCCTCATGGAGTCAGTGACGAGAGGCCTTACTTACGACGCCTGCCTGCTATACCTGGACGACATCATCATCGTCGGGAAGACTTTTGAAGATCACCTCAAGAATCTGAGTAAGGTGCTACAGAGGCTGCAGGCGACCAACTTGAAGCTGAACGCGAAGAAGTGCCAGCTCTTCCGCAAGGAAGTGAACTACTTAGGCGACGTAGTCTCAGCAACCGGAGTGGCCACAGACCCGGAGAAGACACAGGCTGTGAGAGATTGGCCTCGCCCAAAGGATAAGAAAGAATTGCGCAGTTTCCTGGGGCTGTGCAGTTATTACCGGCGCTTCATAAAGGGGTTCTCCAACATCGCAAAACCCCTCAGCCGCCTGACAGAGGAACACCGGCCTTATGTGTGGACGGAGGACGCAGAAAACGCTTTCCAGCACCTAAAGGAGACCCTGTGCAGCGCTCCAAATTTGGGATTTCCACAACTGGAATGACGCCAGCCAGCTTAATGTTCGGTCGAGAGCTACGCCTCCCTTGTGACCTGGCTTTTGGAAGCCCTCCGGAGGCGAAGCTCTCGACCGAATATTAAGCTGGCTGGCGTCATCCCACTTCTGACACCAGTTGTAACTTTGTGGGTTCGTGAAATAATAAAACGAGGTTACGAAACACAAAAACTACACTTTATTCTCCTGGAAAAACACTGTTCAACATTACAAAATTGCTAGAACCTCTAAAACTGTTTATTTTCTCTAACTCTACATTCAACTGTCTCTCACTTCCGGTAACGATCGGCCATCATTTTTCATCGGCTTCGCGAGCCTACCACCAGGGTGACAATACATATAAATACATATATAAGTACAACTGTTTTTTATTACAAATTAAGGAATAAATTCAGCATGTCATATGTACTACAATTTAAGGAATAAGTTCATGTGGTACAATGATTATAATTCATTAATACAATACAAACTTTTTGTTAACAAGTACTTCTTCAGAGCACCCTCGAATTGCTTGCCTTTACAAGACCTTAGATGTGCTGGCAATCACATTTGGATCCCTGTTGGAAATATTCTTATTAAAACTTTGCCTAAAAAAATCGTCCTTGTGCCTAGTGTAAGGTCCTTCTGAACTGCTACTGTGAGGATCTTGAGTTCAGCGTGGAGTCTGGGTTCAGGGGCTGTGCAAGGTACTTTAGCAATGTGACGGAGAATTCTGTTTTGCAGTAAGAGTTCGGTGATATACAGGGCTGCATGTCAGTATAGGTCGTATAAGCATTTAGAAAATGCTAAGTCTAACACGTAGTTGCAGGCTGTTGTTGTGGTTGAGTATTGGGTATAGTTTGAAAGAAATGTGTGGCTGCTTTGTTGCGTGCTGTGAGGATGTGTTCTTGCCAGTATAGTCCCTGGTCAAGTGTGAGTCCTAGGTAGACTATCTATGGTTGCTATTGAATGGTTTGTCCATACATATTGGTGCAAGTTGGTGAGCTGGCTGTTGGTGGGATTTCTTACGAGTGAAGATGGTGGCTTGTGTTTTGGTGGTGTTGACCTTAATGCGCCAGTTGGTGAGCCAGGGCGTAAGAGTGCCCAAAATACGCTGGAGATAACGGTGGATAAGCTGGGGTTTGGCCGAGTGGGCCATGTAGGCGGTGTCGTCAGCGTAGAGCAGTTTGATGGTGTATGGAGAGCTGGGTATGTCGTTCATGTACAGGTTAAGAAGTACTGGTCCAATCAGGCCCCCCAGGGGGGCGCCTTCTTGAATGGGTCTTGGTGAACAGTGGCTGTGGTTGTCTACGGATTAAAAGGTATGGCCCGAGAGGTAATTGGCGATAAGTTTGATGAGTGTATCTGGAAAGTGTAGTTCGATTAGTTTGCGTAAAAGTCCTGGGTGCCAGACCCGATCGAAAGCACGTTAGATATCGAGGAAGACTGCCCCGGTAGATCGTTTTATGTTGAAGCTATGTGTAATGAACTCGATGACACGGAGGGGTTGGAGGGTGGTAGAGTGATGTCGTCTAAACCCAAACTGTTCGTTGATAAGAACATTGTGGCAATTGATGTGTCTGATAATGCATTTAAGAATGACCTCTAGTATTTGATGGATAGAGTCAACATGAAAAATTCACTGCCATAGCCGGGATTTGAACCACGGATCTTCTGGTTTCCGTCCAGCCGCACTACCATTGTGCTACTATGGCCAACGTGCCGACATGACATTAAATTCTCCATTTGACTCGTATATTTCCCCGGTAGACCACTAGGGGCTCTCGCATCCGAGATACACCGTTCGTGGCGACTTACTATTGTAAGTACTTAAGTCCCAGGCTTCATCATTTAACTCTTATTATTTTAGTTAATTGATGGAAATTAATCATTTCTCCACACTAGCCGTATATAGGCTAAGATATTTGATGGATAGAGTCAACATGAAAAATTCACTGCCATAGCCGGGATTTGAACCACGGATCTTCTGGTTTCCGTCCAGCCGCACTACCATTGTGCTACTATGGCCAACGTGCCGACATGACATTAAATTCTCCATTTGACTCGTATATTTCCCCGGTAGACCACTAGGGGCTCTCGCATCCGAGATACACCGTTCGTGGCGACTTACTATTGTAAGTACTTAAGTCCCAGGCTTCATCATTTAACTCTTATTATTTTAGTTAATTGATGGAAATTAATCATTTCTCCACACTAGCCGTATATAGGCTAAGATATTTGATGGATAGAGTCAACATGAAAAATTCACTGCCATAGCCGGGATTTGAACCACGGATCTTCTGGTTTCCGTCCAGCCGCACTACCATTGTGCTACTATGGCCAACGTGCCGACATGACATTAAATTCTCCATTTGACTCGTATATTTCCCCGGTAGACCACTAGGGGCTCTCGCATCCGAGATACACCGTTCGTGGCGACTTACTATTGTAAGTACTTAAGTCCCAGGCTTCATCATTTAACTCTTATTATTTTAGTTAATTGATGGAAATTAATCATTTCTCCACACTAGCCGTATATAGGCTAAGATATTTGATGGATAGAGTCAACATGAAAAATTCACTGCCATAGCCGGGATTTGAACCACGGATCTTCTGGTTTCCGTCCAGCCGCACTACCATTGTGCTACTATGGCCAACGTGCCGACATGACATTAAATTCTCCATTTGACTCGTATATTTCCCCGGTAGACCACTAGGGGCTCTCGCATCCGAGATACACCGTTCGTGGCGACTTACTATTGTAAGTACTTAAGTCCCAGGCTTCATCATTTAACTCTTATTATTTTAGTTAATTGATGGAAATTAATCATTTCTCCACACTAGCCGTATATAGGCTAAGATATTTGATGGATAGAGTCAACATGAAAAATTCACTGCCATAGCCGGGATTTGAACCACGGATCTTCTGGTTTCCGTCCAGCCGCACTACCATTGTGCTACTATGGCCAACGTGCCGACATGACATTAAATTCTCCATTTGACTCGTATATTTCCCCGGTAGACCACTAGGGGCTCTCGCATCCGAGATACACCGTTCGTGGCGACTTACTATTGTAAGTACTTAAGTCCCAGGCTTCATCATTTAACTCTTATTATTTTAGTTAATTGATGGAAATTAATCATTTCTCCACACTAGCCGTATATAGGCTAAGATATTTGATGGATAGAGTCAACATGAAAAATTCACTGCCATAGCCGGGATTTGAACCACGGATCTTCTGGTTTCCGTCCAGCCGCACTACCATTGTGCTACTATGGCCAACGTGCCGACATGACATTAAATTCTCCATTTGACTCGTATATTTCCCCGGTAGACCACTAGGGGCTCTCGCATCCGAGATACACCGTTCGTGGCGACTTACTATTGTAAGTACTTAAGTCCCAGGCTTCATCATTTAACTCTTATTATTTTAGTTAATTGATGGAAATTAATCATTTCTCCACACTAGCCGTCATGTCGGCACGTTGGCCATAGTAGCACAATGGTAGTGCGGCTGGACGGAAACCAGAAGATCCGTGGTTCAAATCCCGGCTATGGCAGTGAATTTTTCATGTTGACTCTATCCATCAAATATCTTAGCCTATATACGGCTAGTGTGGAGAAATAATTAATTTCCATCAATTAACTAAAATAATAAGAGTTAAATGATGAAGCCTGGGACTTAAGTACTTACAATAGTAAGTCGCCACGAACGGTGTATCTCGGATGCGAGAGCCCCTAGTGGTCTACCGGGGAAATATACGAGTCAAATGGAGAATTTAATGTCATGTCGGCACGTTGGCCATAGTAGCACAATGGTAGTGCGGCTGGACGGAAACCAGAAGATCCGTGGTTCAAATCCCGGCTATGGCAGTGAATTTTTCATGTTGACTCTATCCATCAAATATCTTAGCCTATATACGGCTAGTGTGGAGAAATGATTAATTTCCATCAATTAACTAAAATAATAAGAGTTAAATGATGAAGCCTGGGACTTAAGTACTTACAATAGTAAGTCGCCACGAACGGTGTATCTCGGATGCGAGAGCCCCTAGTGGTCTACCGGGGAAATATACGAGTCAAATGGAGAATTTAATGTCATGTCGGCACGTTGGCCATAGTAGCACAATGGTAGTGCGGCTGGACGGAAACCAGAAGATCCGTTGTTCAAATCCCGGCTATGGCAGTGAATTTTTCATGTTGACTCTATCCATCAAATATCTTAGCCTATATACGGCTAGTGTGGAGAAATGATTAATTTCCATCAATTAACTAAAATAATAAGAGTTAAATGATGAAGCCTGGGACTTAAGTACTTACAATAGTAAGTCGCCACGAACGGTGTATCTCGGATGCGAGAGCCCCTAGTGGTCTACCGGGGAAATATACGAGTCAAATGGAGAATTTAATGTCATGTCGGCACGTTGGCCATAGTAGCACAATGGTAGTGCGGCTGGACGGAAACCAGAAGATCCGTGGTTCAAATCCCGGCTATGGCAGTGAATTTTTCATGTTGACTCTATCCATCAAATATCTTAGCCTATATACGGCTAGTGTGGAGAAATGATTAATTTCCATCAATTAACTAAAATAATAAGAGTTAAATGATGAAGCCTGGGACTTAAGTACTTACAATAGTAAGTCGCCACGAACGGTGTATCTCGGATGCGAGAGCCCCTAGTGGTCTACCGGGGAAATATACGAGTCAAATGGAGAATTTAATGTCATGTCGGCACGTTGGCCATAGTAGCACAATGGTAGTGCGGCTGGACGGAAACCAGAAGATCCGTGGTTCAAATCCCGGCTATGGCAGTGAATTTTTCATGTTGACTCTATCCATCAAATATCTTAGCCTATATACGGCTAGTGTGGAGAAATGATTAATTTCCATCAATTAACTAAAATAATAAGAGTTAAATGATGAAGCCTGGGACTTAAGTACTTACAATAGTAAGTCGCCACGAACGGTGTATCTCGGATGCGAGAGCCCCTAGTGGTCTACCGGGGAAATATACGAGTCAAATGGAGAATTTAATGTCATGTCGGCACGTTGGCCATAGTAGCACAATGGTAGTGCGGCTGGACGGAAACCAGAAGATCCGTGGTTCAAATCCCGGCTATGGCAGTGAATTTTTCATGTTGACTCTATCCATCAAATATCTTAGCCTATATACGGCTAGTGTGGAGAAATGATTAATTTCCATCAATTAACTAAAATGACCTCTAGTAGTTTGCTTAGATAGTTCAAAAGGCTGATTAGTCTGTAGTTGTAGGGGTTCGTAGCACATCTGTATTCTCCTGATTTATATACCAACTTTTGAAACTGGGTAACTCATTCTAGTCTCGGCTGAAGAGATAATCTTGTTGGACATGAATGGCTGGATACTCTCTGTGGTGTTGTCAGGCTGAAGTTCGTTTTTCTCTTTTCTCTAGAATGCATCATAATTCCAGTCTACATTGGAAGAACTAAGAGAAGTTTAAAACTTCATTACTTTCAACGGTGGTGATGTCCAATTAATTAACCGACAAATTATCTATAAAAGATCAAGTTAATGTTAATTCATATCTTAAGTAGTCTAGGATTCCATTGTCGGTGATGGAAGAGAAAGTACACCGACCTCAACACATGTTCAGCAATTTAATTTCATATTTAATAGAGAAAAATGTACTTTAGTCTGACAACACCAGAGTGAGTATCCAGCCGTTCATGTCCAGTAAGATCATCTCTTCAGCCGATACTGGTATAAGTTCCCATGTCAGAAGTTGGTATTTAAATCAGGAGACTACCGATGGGCAGATCTACAAGCTTTCTGGCAGGAAGAGAAAAGATTCGCAATTGGTAGGTGCAGCACCGCTTACTGAGGATGACCAGGAAACAATGGAAAACATTTTGGAGGATTTCAACATCAAAATCTAAGTGACTACTCAGAAATGCAAGTCATCTAGTCATATAAAAATCAAAACTTAATGTCTCACCTTAAACACTTTCGTAGTATTTAGAACAAATATATCTGAATTTGTTCAATCCACAAAAACCACACATATATATATACACTTATATAAACACAGCAATAAACTCTCGTCCTGATTCAGCCTATGGCTGCTCAAAGAGAAATAATGTGCAGCAAGTAAAAGTGCATGCAACAATGTTGTTAATTTAAATGGTATGAACAGGTGCTTTTTTACAGTTCAGTATTATGGCTTCTGATAGGAGAACGTTATGTTAGACGTACATCCATCCAAATAACACAAATGGGAGTCAAACTACCGTTCATGCCTGTTGGTCAATCGCAACACAATCATTTTCAAAAGACAAATGAAATGTGTAGTGTTTAACGCCCACTTTTACTACATACGGCACCGCAGGCGATGACACCAGTGATACATGAGATGAAGATGGAGTACTGGTGGAATGAGAGGGGAAACCGGAGATCCCGGAGAAAACCCGCCCAGCACCGTGTTGTCAACCACAAATCTCACTTTGCAGTCGCCTGGGATCGAACCCGGGCCGCCTTGGTGAGAGCCAAGCGGTCTAACCACTGAGTTTCAAAAGACAGAAATGCACTACTAGTTCTATCTTTTGCTCAGAAGTAGGCATGTTTGAAGAGAGAAATATTTTTTCAGCACTTCCATGGAACACTTGTATCAGCTGTGACAAAAGAACTGAAGATAAAACTACAACTGGAAGCTAATTTCACAATGCTGTCATTCTTATGTGAAGCACCCTTTGTTTTACTCTATGTGACAATGCTGTTTCGGCCCATGGAACAGAATATCATTACAAACATGTACTTCTGACACTTGGCTCAATGAATGTAAAAATAACTTATAGGAGGCTATGTTAAATGAGTGGTAAGCAATCAACTTACTACTTAGCTTTCAAAACAAGAAAATCACACTATAAGGCAGATAATGTCACTACAATGAAGAGCTGATGAACAGCACGACCATTCATTCTCATCAGAGTTGGGGCTAGCAATGAATTAACCTCATGAATAAATTTGTCTTATCAAAGATAACAAATCTAATATGACTATTACAAAGTTTACAGAGGAGTGAATTATTACCCTCATGAATTTAATTATGTCTTTATTTTATCATGTCTTTTCAAATATGATTGAGTAAGGCTCTTATCACAAACTTTTTGGTGTGGCTTCTTATTCTTATGAACTAAATCATGTCTTCAAATGGAACATTGAGTGAAGCTATAATAAACATACATTGGTGTGTCTTCATATCTACATGCAGTAAATTGTGTATTTTCAAATATAAAAATGGAGTAAAGCTGCTATCACAAACTTTACATTGGTGTGAGTTAACCTCATTAACTAAATTGTCATTTCAAAATTTGACGACTGAGTAATGCTCCTATCACATAATTTACATTGGTGTGGCTTCATGAACTACATAATGCATTTTCAAAGCTGAAAAATCTGTAAAACTTCTATTGCAAGCTTTACATTAGTGTTGCTTCTTACTCTCATGAACTAAATTATGTCTTTTAAAATTTGACAACTGAGTAAAGCTCTTATCACAGATTTTGCATTTGTATGGCTTCTTACCCTCATGAATTAAAGTATGTGTTTTCAAAACATCTAAACGATTAAAGCTCCTACCGCAGACTTTACACTGGTGAGGCCTCTTACCCTCATGAACTAAATGATGTGTTTTCAAGGTTGACAACTGAGTAAAGCTCTTATCACAATCTTTACATTGGTGTGGCTTCTTACCTTCATGAGCTAAATTATGTGTTTTCAAAGTTGAGGAGTGAGTAAAGCTCCTACCACAAACTTTACATTGGTGCGGTTTCTTTCCCTGATGAACTAAATTATGTATTTTCAAATTGGACAACTGAGTAAAGCTCCTATCACAAACTTTACATTGGTATGGCTTCTTACCCTCATGGACTAAATTATGGCTTTTCAAAGTTGACAACTGCGTAAAGCTCCTATCACAAACCTTACATTGGTATGGCTGCTTACCCTCATGAACTAAATTATGTCTTTTCAAATTTGTAGAATGAGTAAAGCTCTTATCACAAACTTTACAGTGGTATGCTTTCTTAGGCTCATGAACTAAATTATGTCTTTTCAAATTTGATAACTGAGTAAAGCTCCTATAACAAACTTTGCATTGGTGAGGCTTCCTACCCTCATGAACCAAAATATGAGCTTTTAAATGGGACAGAGATCTAAAGTGTTTGTGACAAATGCTACACTGTTGCGTTTTGTTCATATCACTCAAATTCCGCTGTTTCAAGTGTAAGGGCTCTATATACCTGTCCGTCTTATCACTAAATTTCCCATATTGATCGGAGCGAGCATATTCCTTTGCAGTTAGGGCATCACATTGTTGATGTTCATATTCAAGACAACTGATGCCAATACAAGAGCCTTTGTCTCTTGGTGGGACTTTAGACGAGGGTAATGGTGATTTGGCATTAGTGGCAGCAGCAAATGTTTCTGTGTTTGATCTGAAATATTGGAGGAGTTAGCTTTACTTAGTATAATGAGACAATACAATCAGAGAACAGAATCTGCCAGTAGATGCACAGAAGTGAGTGACGATCTAGTTAAATAGATTCATGCAAAGTAACTATGCTGTTTATTGTATAACCAACTGACCTTGTTAATCCACAGTATCTTTAAATAAAAAATATTTCCAATAAACAACATAGTAACAGTTTTATGTTTCTAGCAATACAAGCAATGTTTGTGATATGAAGTGACAATGATGTCAACATCACTGTTTGCTGTAAGGGCACCCATTCAACATATTTTGTAGGCCATTCCTGTGTCTGACCTTTCCCAAATAGAGATATTCATAAAAAATCATTATTAACAATGTAGAAAATATAAATATAATGGATCATTTCATTTGCAGCACAAGATAAACATGAACAGCAAGCCAATATGACAAATAGACATGAAGGTGTCACTGAATAAAAAATATCAGAAATAACTGACATCACAATATATTTTACTAATTGTTTGCTTGATTTAGATCTGCATTTAATATGTAATGCCTGTTGGGCTCCAAATTAAGATTTAGCAATAACAAATTTTGCTAATTCTGATAGATCTTAAATTTCCTACATTAAATAAAAAATGAATTAAATAACTCGAAAATATATTAAAATATAATAACTCTAAACTATATACCAAGGGATGTTTTTAGGTTAATTAAAATGAGTGAAACTTTCTCATAGAATAATTGTCAATTTTTTCATTATTTTTTCAATATACACAAAAGTAACCTGTATCTTTCCACAGCAATGTTTTGTTACTGTCCTCGTTGATAGGACAATTCAGGCTGCTCGTAGCTTTTTGGCTCACATAAAATGCTTCACTAATTCCCATTTTTATACAGCTGTGGCTGGCCGAGTAATTCACAACTACACTACTCACTGATCAACTGACTTAAGCATGGCTTTAGCTAACTCTGTTATTGTGACAGTGGTTCCCAACACCCATTGGAACATCTAGGTGGCTCAACAGTTGGAAGGGGTTCAGGGGTGCCTAAAACATCCCGAAGACTACACTGTAGAGCTAGTTAGCACTGTGTGTTAAATCACTGAAAGGCCTAACGAGGCAATCGGCAGTCTTCCCGGATGGGTTGACGGGCAGAAGTGGCATATCCACATATACCCTTGTAAGAATCTATTTCTTGGCTTACTGCAAAGAGCGTGGGAGATAGCCCCAGGTGATCTTGCATCAAGAAAGCGACGGATGATGTCCACATAGATACTTTCGTCGCTGCATGAACTGTAAGTATGACTTCCATGTCCAACCTCCCAAGGATAAGTTACAAGCTTACAAAGGCTCAACAGTAAAGTCAGCTACACTAAGGCCTTCCTGTCCACAGACAAGCTGTCGCCCGATGTCGTTTGTACATTGTAGAACCGACCTGGATTTCTACATGGCAAGGCCTCAGCAACGTTGGGTCAGAAGATTGTTGCTGCTGCAGCTGTGTCCACTGTATTCTGTCGTCACAATGTGGTTGCCCTCCATTCCTCTGTCCAAGGCATACAGTTTCACTCAAGAATATGACCCTAGTGTGCCGCACGTCATGTCAACACTTACTCCTTTCCTTCCGGCTAGTTCACTTGGTACCTGCCAGTTTTTCACTTGTTCTAGGTAACCGCTTCCCCATCACGTTCTCTGTGGGAAAGGCCGACATAATTGCGCTGATCCTCTGTTAGAGTCTCGCTGTTCGAATGGTTACCATGGATGTATCTTTGGTAATAGATACCTCTCAGATAACGCACTAATTACTCCACATAGAATAAACATATCTGTCATTTTTGATTCCTGCAAATTCCATTGGTTGAAGTGATGCGTTCATTGGTGCTTAGCACACGAAGGGGAGGCGCGTCAGTCTTCCTCTCACATTTACAAGAATAATCAGCGTTATCTGAGAGGTTTCTGTTAACAAATATAAACCCATGATAACCGTTCCACCAGCGCGACTATATAATGTATCGAATACCTCTGATATTCAAGGTGGGAGTAATAATGACCTCGTCAGCTAGCTGCTCTCTCAAGGCCATCCTTGACTTCACCTTCCAGGACCCTATGACTTACTCCCAGGTCTTACGGTAGGATAGTGTCTTGGCTGAGATCTCTATCTTTTGCATCTTCCATGTTCGTCGTGTCAGCCAATTTTCGTCATTTTTTGTCTCTAACTTCTCTCGGCTGGATTTCATCATCTTCTCCGTTCTCTCTATACAGGATTTAACTTTTCATGTCTGTACCCATTTCTTCCTTTTTAGATTCATTTTTGTCCTCCCCGGTTTTCATTTCAATCTTATATTTTTCTTCATTTATTCTTTCATCTTACCCATTCTGAATTTCATTTGCGATTCCAATTCGTCCATTCCAGAAATTCATTGTCGTGATTTCATTTCTCACTCTGTTCAACTCGGATTTGAATTTGCTCGTTTCAGATAACAAGATTTGAAGCATTTGCTCCATTATGGCTTCTTACCACAATTCTTTACACCAGTATGACTAAAATGACCAGAAGTTGCACTGAACTCACTTTGTCATTAGTACTGTTAGCCAGTGCTAACTTACACCTTCATTTTTTATTTACAAATACATGGAGCCAACATGTATCTTTCCATAGTCCTGTATTTTTTGTCTATTGCAGTTCAAACTTGCACTGCTTGTCACTTCTCAATGCTTAGTAAATGCTGTGTTTGCAGACTGACACTACTCTTCAATTGTCAGACAACTAATTCTTCACTTTAACATCAATTCATTCTAACTACACAACTGAACTGATTCACAATTACTCTGATACTTACTGGTCAACTCATAAATAACCTATGTTTCAGACTGGCTTTTGTACCCACTTTTATATGCTGCCAGTCACTGAAGAAAGCGTCTGACAAAAGAAATCTCTAGAATCGGAGGAATGGAAAACTGTTGAACTACAATCTTCTACATTTGATGCAATCGAAGGTTATGGAACACATCAGTGAGGTACAATAAGGGCTGAACTTTGGTTTCATAACAACTACTGGCTGCCCTTGTATGTTACTTTTTGCCACCTGTCGCAGCAAACTACAAAAGTGCTGAAATGGGGTAACTCATAATTAATTCCTTTGGGTAGAAATTCACTGTCGCCGTAAAAATACTAAGTTCCTGATTTAGCAAAAATTTATTTTCAGTTATGGTGTCATTAGCTTTATTAGTCAGTTTTGAGAAGAGCAAGAAGAAAAGTATATCTGCAGCCGGAAATGTTCGAAAGAGCATAATCACTGGCTGCAAGTGAAAATCTCAAGTCAAGATAACCCAGTCTTTAAAAGCTCTAAATAGGAGAAGAAAGTTTATTAAATTATAAGCATTAGCCAGCCATACTCATAACAGTTGATATTCATTTAACTTTTCAGTTTTCAATTCATTAAATGTCAAACCATAACACATATAATCTTCTAAAAGTGGTCCCTTTATGGTCCTGGAGATCTCAAAACATGTATATCTAGTGGAATATAAATACTGAACTTTGGGAGGAATAATATTTAGCTTCTACTTGAGTGAGGATAAGTTCAGATATTCCTTCACTACAATATTCATAAATGCCAACAGAGTATCCTTTCTACCTGTAGATAATATTCAAAATGGCGTGGCATCTCATACAATAATTGTTATAACTCAGCAATAAGATCAAAAGAGCTACAAATGAAGGGTCTATCTACGATTATCCTTAGCTTTCTTTAAGTTACTTGATGGAAATTAATCATTCCTTCACACTAGCCGAGTCTAGGCTAAGGTTTTGAATAGAGTAAAACTGAAAATTTCAATGCCATGGCCGGGATTTGAACCACGGATCTCCCAGTTTATGTCCAGTCGCTCTTACCCATTAAACTACTATGGCCAATGTGCATCATGACAAGTTGCAGGTGAAAATGTATACCAATTTAAATCAGTTCAAGAGCTCAATAAGACATGTGCTAAAACATTTTATACAATCATCACATGTGGGGGTTATATAAAAACAAAAGTAAACACAACACAAAAAGCAGAAGGTTTGTAATTGAAAAGAGTCGAGTCTTACCTTGAAGAGCTCAATGGAGGAAGATCCACAATCTGTAACAGAATAATTAAAATATACAGTTCCACATAATTATCTAAATAGTGTTAAATGTCCTAGTAACATGGTTTATACATATACTGAAATTATATTAAATTTTAGTTAATTGATGGAAGTTAATCAACTCTTCACACTAGCCATATATAGTGAAAGGATTTTGAATGATAGAGTCAACATGAAAAATTCAAAGATGAAGCCTGGGAGTCAAGTACTTACGATAGTAATTCGTTATCAACGGTGTATCTCAGTAGCGAGAGCCCCTAGTGGTTTACCGGGGTGTTTGCGCCATTATTGTCATTTGTTTGTCGGGCACATGAATATTTCACTTGGTGCCGGTTATGCAGCCAGCTGGTCATGTGACTCGCCAGCGCGCATGAAAATAGGCTTCTTCCGGTTTCCGTGGCAGACATGTTTGAGACATGTAGAAGATATGTGATGTGTTTCATTTTGTGGCTGAGTGCAACGTAGTTGCAATGAAAAGACGTTTTTTAGTTTATCTAAATGTTAAATGGGCCCAAATGACCTTGTTGTCGACGGGCCCTTAAACGCCACATACTCACTCACTCTAAATGTTAAATGTATTGTTGTCTTCTTTATGATTATTCATATAAGAAATGTAGCGTTTGCAATAAATTTATCTAGAGATATGAATACAGCTCTATCGAGTACAGCCCACAAAATCAGTTTCCTTGATTTCTGTTAAAATCAAGGTGGTCCTCCGAATTAAATTAATCACGACACGAACATTGGTCCTCCGGGCCGGATATTATTGTGCAACGCAACAGTTTCTTCTGCATGGATTCAGTGGGCCCCAGGACGCCAAGCATCGGGATCTACACAGCAGATTATCAGTATATCATTTGCAACGACGCAGTAGCCTGCATCGCAACACATTTCAGGTCAGAACATTCCTTTTCTTTCTTTTCTCATTTAAGCAAGTCTCATAAACATTCAATATGGAGCAGGATTTGAAAGCTCTTGTCAAAAGAACGGGTATAATCAAAAGAAAATTTACCTTTGTTCGAAAATTTCTTGATGAATTACCAGAACAGGTCAACATTTTCATATTGAGAGCTAATTTCGATAACTTAAGTGAAATTTGGGACAAATATGAAGCTATTCAGACCCAAATTGAATCTCTTGTGGAAACTGAATTAGATATGCATGCAGAACATGAAGAGGAAACAAGAAACAGTTACCTCGAATTGAAGGCTAGGTTAGCTGAATTAATACAGGATCATGAACAGCAAGAAAATGGTACTGGACATTCGCAGCACACAGTGCAGTCGCAATCGCCACAAGCAGCTAAAGCTATCAAACTGCCTGTGATACAATTACCTAAATTTGAGGGTGATGTTACTCATTTCAAGCATTTCTATGACACATTTACAAGCTTAGTGGTAAACAACCAAGCTTTAGATGCTATTCAGAAATATCACTACTTTCCTCTCTCAAGGGACAAGCTCATTCACTAATACAGAACATACCTGTCACTAGTGAAAATTTTGATGTAGCATGGGAGCTCATATGCTCACGCTATAACAATACAAGATTAATAGCTACAGCTCATATAAAAAATTTATTAGCACTACCAGTAATGCATAAGGAAACAGTAAATGAACTACGTACCTTGCTCAACCATTTTCAAAATAACTTGAATGCCATTGAAGCATTAAAACTTGAAGTGCCTTTGCATGAAATCATTTTAATGCAACTTCTCCTAGAACATTTGTCTGACACCACACGCAGAGAATGGGAGAGTAAAATAGATTCTCAAAACTTCCCTTCTTTGAAGAATCTTATGCAATTTTTAGAAGCAAGAGCACACTCTTTTGAATTGCTTGCTAACACTGCATGTAACAAGATGGTAGTTAAGCCTAAGACTGATTTGCACTCTTCTAAGCCCAACAGCAGAGACAGTAAGCACTCTTACTTATCCACGAGTGATCGTGTATGTCCATTTTGTCAGTGCAATCACATGCTACATAATTGTCATGACTTCAAAAATCTTAATGTGCATAAGCGTTGGACTTTCATTAAATCCAAGCGCCTTTGTGCCAATTGCTTTGCTCCTAATCACATATCAAGTAAATTTAATCGTGCCTCATACTGCAATTGTGGCTCATCCACTCACAGCAAGTTGCTTCATGATAGTAACAGAGAAAATGCTTTACGTGTAACTTCATCTAGTCCTGTAAATGATTCGACTAGAACAATTGACGCGCCATCTAGCTACTGTTCTTTTAAATCAAAATCCACACAGCAGGTTTTGCTTGCCACCGTACTAGTGCAAGTTGAAGACAGATATGGCAATCTCATACAATGTAGAGCACTCCTCGACTCTGCCAGTCAATCCAATTTCATAACTGCAGATCTTGCGAAGCACTTAAAGCTTAACAAGGTGACAGCTGATACGCCTATCAATGGTATAAATGGCACCATTTCTACGGCCACACACCATTTTCAGGTCAATCTGAAATCTATGGTACATGATTTTAAGACTAAAATTGAATGTCTGGTACTTCCTCGTATAACAGGAAAACTACCTTCCACACATATCAATTTGTGCAACTGGAATATTCCTTCTAGCATTCCATTAGCAGATCCTAGGTTCAACATTCCTGATGAAGTTGAAATCCTAATCGGAAGTTCCTTATTCTTCGAGTTATTGCATGGGAAAACCTTAAAGAAACAAGGACATCCTATACTAGCCAGCACAGCCCTCGGTTGGATAATATCAGGCCCTATTCCAAGGTCATCATACAAGTACAAGGCTAAGTCTTCGCCTCAGCATAATTTCTTCATCAGCACTGATAACCTTGACACACAGTTAAGACATTGCTGGGATTTGGAAGAATTTCCTCAGCATGTTCTCACTAAGGAGGAAAAGGAGTGTGAAGAATATTATGTAAAAACAACCACTCGTAATGTCGATGGTAGCTTTACAGTTCATCTACCCGTCAAGGAGGACAAAAATCGCTTAGGTGAATCTAGACAGCAAGCCAGCAATCGCTTTATGCACTTAGAACGGCGTCTTCAAAACGACATCACACTTAAAGAAGATTACACTCAATTTCTCTCTGAATATGAATCCATGGGGCACATGAAGCAAGTGTCACCACCAAAGGAAGGCGAACCTTGTTACTATCTTCCGCATCATGCAGTTTTCAAACCTTTGTCTACTACTACTCGCACCAGAGTTGTATTTGATGCATCTGTGCAGTCATCTTCAGGACGATCCTTGAATGATGTGCTGAAGTTGGGTCCTATTATTCAGGATGACCTTATCTCCATAATTTTACGCTTCAGAACTTATCGCTATGCATTCTCAGCTCCCATTTCTAAGATGTACAGGCGAGTGAAAATGCATCCTGATGATCAAGATCGCCAAAGAATAGTATGGCGAGAAAACAAAGATGAACCTATCAAGGATTACGCTCTTACTACAGTCACATATGGTACCAAACCTGCATCCTTTTTGGCCATAAGGACTTTGCATCAACTAGCTTCAGAGGAAGAGGCTAAATATCCACTAGCTTCTCAAGCTATCCATGAATCCTTCTACGTAGATGATTGCTTATGTGGTCATAATGATCTACACCAAGCTTTACATATTCAGAGGCAGCTACTTCAGATGTTAGACAGTGGTGGACTCCCACTTAGGAAATGGTGTTCTAATCATGAAGATATTTTAAAATCCATTCCACCGGAACACAGAGAGACACAACTTCCACTTTCATTGGATAGCAGTGAAAATGTGCATGCTCTTGGTCTCCTCTGGCATCCTGGAACAGGTCAATTCCAGATACAAGACAATCCATCTCTTCAGGATAATCTAAATTCTAGCTACACCAAACGAAGCATACTTTCTGTCATATCATCTATTTTTGATCCTTTAGGCCTAGTGAGTCCTATTGTCATAAATGCCAAGATGTTTCTACAATCTCTTTGGTTGGAAAAACTCGGTTGGGATGAATTGATACCATCTCACCTCATCCAACAATGGCTAAATTTCTGCGAGACATTGTCCATCATTCATGCTATACGTATTCCAAGACACGTCCTAATCACAGGTACATTAAGGGACATACAAATACATGGGTTTTGCGATGCCTCAGAAAAGTCTTATGGTGCCTGTATTTATCTTCGTTCTATGAACAGCTGCAATGAGGTGAAAACCAGACTTCTTTGCTCCAAATCCAAGGTTGCACCATTAAAGAAACAAACCATTCCTCGGCTCGAACTTTGTGGTGCTTTACTACTCGCTAAACTTTACAAGGTTGTAGCTAACCTTAAGCTGCAGACTTCACAGAACTATCTATGGACAGACTCTATGATTGTTCTAGCATGGATTAAATCCAACCCACACAAATGGAAGACTTTTGTAGCCAACAGAGTTTCACAAATACAAGAGTTATCAGAAACTGCTGCTTGGCGATATGTAGCTACTCAAAATAATCCAGCAGATCTCATTTCGAGAGGAGTTTCAACTGAACCTCTTGCCTCAAATGACTTGTGGTGGAAAGGTCCTGATTGGATCTCACAACCCTTTGCATGTTGGCCAGAACAACCCCAACGATTAGATATTCAAGATGCCACTGAGCAACGCGCTACTGCATGCTTGATGGTCACTACAGAAAGTGATGATATCATTTCTCGTTTTTCAAAATTGTTACGCCTGCAGAGAGTGACAGCATACATGCTGAGATTTGCATTCAACAGTAGAAACAGCAACACAAGACGGCAAGGTCCTCTCTCAGCACTTGAGCTTCAACAGTCATTGCACTGCTGCATTAAACTTGCTCAACAATCAGCTTATATCACAGAGTTAACAGAACTTAATGATAAAGGACACGTTCCTACTAAAAGCTCATTGAAATCTTTGCATCCATTTGTCAACAATGAAAGTTTACTCCGAGTAGGGGGAAGAATTGACAAGGCTGAAATTCCCTTCCAGTCAAGACATCAGCTCATCTTACCTCCTAAGCATCATCTTACCAAGCTAATTATTCAAAGTGAACATGTTAAACTTTTGCAACGCTTCCAATCAGCTACTTACCTCTTCTCTTCGACAACGGTATTGGATACCGAGAATAAGGGAAACTCTTAAGTCAGTCCTACACAAGTGCTTGCCGTGCTTCAAACTCAAGGCCAAGGGAGCTCAACAATTAATGGGCAATCTACCTACCTACAGAGTGACTCCAGCGAGACCCTTCCTACGAGTTGCAGTTGATTACGCTGGTCCATTCTTCCTACGTTATAGCTCGCCTCGCAGCAAGAGTCAGGTGAAGGCCTACATAGCTATCTTTGTCTGTTTATCCACAAAGGCAATTCACATTGAGTTGGTTTCAGACATGACTTCTGATGCTTTTGTTGCTACCTTACGAAGGTTTACAGCTAGACGAGGATTGTGTAAAGAGATCCTAAGTGACAATGGCACAAATTTTGTAGGTGCTAACAACAAACTTAGAGAACTTAGACTACTTTTGCAATCTCACAAGCACCAAGAGATTGTACAAGACTACGCTTCATCTAATGAATGCACATGGCATTTTATACCACCCAGCTCACCCCACTTTGGAGGATTACATGAGGCTGCAGTGAAATCTATGAAATATCATCTTCGTAGAGTAATGGGTACACAAGTACTGACCTATGAACAATTAACCACATTACTAATTCAAATTGAGGCTTGCTTGAATTCCCGTCCATTGCTACGCCTTACTGATGATCCTTTTGACACTTCCTACCTTTCTCCAGGTCATTTCCTCATTGGAGAACCATTAACTTCCATACCATCACCTTGTTCTGACAATCTGAATCAGTTACAGAAATGGCAACAGCTCCAGCATCGTCTACAACATCTGTGGCGGCGGTGGTCAACCGACTATCTACATTCACTCCAGCAGAGGCAAAAGTGGTCCAGTTCCAGTGAAAATCTTAAGGCAGACACCATGGTCCTGCATTGGAAACTTGGAATCATCACTGAGACTCATCCTGGTGGTGATGGTTTAATGCGGGTAGCTACAGTGCGAACTTCTAAGGGTGAATATAGGCGTCCAATTGTGAAACTGTGTCCTCTGCCAGTTCAAGAACAACAGTGATATTTTTCAAAGTGTGCCTATGTTAAATTAAAAAACTGTTCAGTTTTTTTGGGCCCCAGTATGTTTGCGCCATGATCGTCATTTGTTTGTCGGGCGCATTGATATTTCACTTGGCGCCGGTTATGCGGCCAGGTGGTCATGTGACTCGCCAGCGCGCATGAAAATAGGCTTCTTCCAGTTTCCGTGGCAGACATGTTTGAGACATGTAGAAGATATGTGATGTGTTTCGTTTTGTGGCTGAGTGCAACGTTGTTGCAATGAAAAGACGTTTTTTAGTTTATCTAAATGTTAAATGTATTGTTGTCTTCTTTATGATTATTCATATAAGAAATGTAGCGTGTGCAATAAATTTATCTAGAGATATGAATACAGCTCTATCGAGTACAGTCCACAAAATCAGTTTCCTTGATTTCTGCTAAAATCAAGGTGGTCCTCCGAATTAAATTAATCACGACACGAACACCGGGGAAATATACGAGTCAAATGGAGAATTTAATGTCAGGACGGCAAATTGGCCATGGTAGCTCAATGGGTTAGAGCAACTGGACAGAAATCAGATCCGTGGTTCAAATCCCGGCAATGGCATTGAATTTTTCGTGCTGACTATCTTGTTTATTATGTTCAATATTTTATCATGTAAGAATATCAAGTAGTGGAGGAAGTATTTATTTTTTTGGTGTAGAGGATACAAAACTGACTAAAGAAATGTAATGAAAATGTATGATTAAAATGGTCAAGCATTTAGAACAACTAAGACAGAAACATGACAAGACAGCAGTAGAAAAGAAAAGGCTAACATATTGGATTTATCTACACCCATAACATACTTGGACATGACAAACATTATTAACTATTAATTTCCTCACTAGAAATTGTACCAAGATCGAAGATGATGATGATGATGATGATGATGATGATGATGATGATGATGATGATGATGATGATGATGATGATGATAACAAAGTAACACCAAATGGTTTGTAGAATATAGGTCTTCTCAACAAAACAACCTGATCTGAATATACTTAACCATGGATATTGTATTACACTTAAAATACAGAGAATTAGAAAAATCCAAACGATAGAAGCGCTAATGTCCATTCTTTTCACATACTTGTACATATTTATACATGTAATTTGTAATTTATTTCTCATCTTTCCTTTTACATCATTAACTGGAATACAAAATCAAGATTATATTTTTAAAATCCATACTGGAAAACGCCATATATTCCTAAATCCTGAAAATCCTACCATGTTGCTTGTCACTGAATAATAATTTGGTCCCCATACACCTAACCCTAGGTTTTTGTGTATTGGCAGTCCTCTACTGCTATTTTACACATTTTGCCATTTCACCTATCCTAATCCACATATTTCTCTTGACTGCTCTTAGTCATTTTTCTTTAACTTACCCTAAATAATTCCTTATATTTCTCATGTTCTTTTCCTGCTCTTTTGTCAAATTACTACTTTGCCCTGCAAATTGTCCCATTTACGTAGTCAGGTCTGCTCTCTCTATATCTTTGTTTGACTACAATATAATATATAATGGAAGTCTGCATTCTTTTCTCCATACAATGGAAATTTATCTAGTTCCCTCTCTTGACCTATACCTTTCTGTCCCATTTATGTAGTCAGGCCTGCTCACTCCATATTTTTGTTTGACTAAAATGTAATATACAATGGAAGTCTGCATTCTCTTCTCCACACAATGGACATTTATCTAGCTCCCTCTCTTGACCTATACCTTTCAAGTTTCTCACTCCTGTTCTTGTCCAAGCAAAACCTTCCTACCCTAACTTATTACATATGTCTATATATCCTTCCCTCCCCCTTGTTGTTTTCATTTCTCTATATAACATCAGTGAGCTTTTGTCAGTTGTACTGGCATAGATGTCTTGTCTGTCAATTTCCTGTAATTTTAACTTAACTTCTTTCCAGAAGCCCCTATAACCAAACTCTGTATTTATCCAAGGATGACCCATACCTATCTGCTTCCATACGTCATTCATTTTATATGCCTATGAGTCTCCCCAGTTACTTCTCCTTTCAATATGAAAACATTCTTTAATTATATTGCCATCTTCCAAGTTAACGATTTATTTCATTACCCTTGACAAGATCTTAATGTTAGTAGAATGCCTGCCCAGTTCCAATTGTGCTACCCCATTAGGTGATGCTATTGGTAATCCCAATATATTACGTGGAAAATGGAGCTAGCTACAGTGAAGCAATGAATATTATACACATATAGTAATTTATAGCTTATCTTAAGAAAATGATGTTAATTCTTCTTTCTAATTGAAATTGATTTCACAAACTGTTGTCCGCATCTTCAGTCAAAGAAAACCACAGGAGAAAATAAATTTGTCGTTTAGGAAGTTACTATGTTAGATCAACTCAAAGATCACAAAGATCAACTCAAAGATGCTTTAGTTTCCTTTGACGTCATTTCTTTATATCCAAGTATACCTACCAATGAGCTTATTCCACTTCTCAAAAAATGGCTGGAATCAATACAAATAACATCTGAAGAAATAGAAGAACTTTCACAACTTACAGAAATTTGTTTCAATCAAAATTTTTTCAGCTTTAATGGATAGATCTATAAACAAAAAACAGGCCTAGCTATGGGCAACCCATTGTCTCCCTTCTTGGCAGATTTATTTATGAGTGCTTTGGAAACACATATCACAAAAACTTTTCCAAATTATTTCAAAGTGTGGTATCGCTATGTTGACGACATTTTTGCAATAGTACCTAAAAAACTCATACAAGATGGTCTCAGACTTTTGAATATACAAAATCCGGCTATAAAATTTACATTGGAAACAGAAGAGGATGGTGTGCTCCCCTTTTTGTACATCAAGATCAAAAAAATGAACAACAAACTCACCTTTGGTATTTACAGGAAACCGACACACACACAGATAATTACATTAAGAACAACAGTTTCAACCCAAAACAACACCAACATGCCATTTTCAACAGTTTAATCTTTCGGATGATCAACTTTCCACTAAACAGAGAAGATTATCAAGAAGAATACCTACACATAAAAAAAGTAGCTATATCCAACGGTTTCAACCCAAATTTAGTAGACAAAACAGTTAACAGACTCAACAAAGCTAAGAAAATAAAAGAAACCACCACCCTAGAATCTACAGGAGAAAAAGAGAAAAAACTTTTTAAAAAATTCACCTTCCACCCATCAGCCTACAACAAATTCCAAAAAATCTTCTCAAAACACAACATAACTCTTGCACCTCAAAATAGGTTTAATATCAGAAATTTGTTAAAAGGCTCTCCCAAAAATTCAATCACTACCAAAGAAAAACCAGGAATCTATGAGATCAAATGTGAAACATTTATATAGAAAAAACAAAAAGAAATATTAACATCAGAACTAAAGAGCATCTAAGAAACATTAAAAATGGTGAAACAGAAAAATCAGCAGTGGCTTTTCATTTTTTGAATACTAGACATGACATCAACTTGGAAACATCTCTAATAAAATATGTTAATCATCCCATAGACCTTTCCGCATGGGAAAAAATCTTCATCAACAAAAATCGTCATAGAGTCATGAATTTTGAAACTCCACCACCGGACATCTTTGACAAGTACATCATGCCATCTATTGACAATACGGAGAAAGAGGAAACCACTACAACTTACACTAGTCGAGTATCAGCTGATGATAGGAGCAAGAGCTCTTGAAACATGTCCTGTGAATAAACAGTGTGAGTGAAGCAATGTGTCAATATCTTCTTGATTCACTTTTGTACTTACTATGTTATGTTTTTTCAGTATTATCAAAATCTGAAAACAAAACAAACTTATGAACAGAATCAACTGCTGGTATTTTAAAATTCATTGCGCAATGTTTATTTACTTACCATCCTTGGTTTAATAAACAATTTCAAAAAGTTTTTAAAGAGTTTGGTAAAACTTTGGTTCCTCAAAACAAATATAGTATTAAAAATGTACTACATTTCTCTCAAAAAGATGAAATTCCTAATAATAAAAAATCTGGTATTTTTAATTAATTAGAGTAAACTAATTTAATGTCAGGAAGGCACGTTGACCATGGTAGCTCAAGGGTAGAGCAACTGGACGGAAACCAGTAGATCTGTGGTTCAAATCCCGGCCATGGCATTGAATTTTTCAGTTGACTCTAATTAATTAAAAATCACCCATATACCGGAGTAATGTATTTAAAAGGATTAATTCTTTAAGGATTAATTCCTCAATATAAATTTAAATCTGGTATTTATCAATTTGATTGTTTAGATTGTGATCGGGTTTACATTGGTAGCACGAAATGTAATTTGGAAACCAGAACGAAAGAACATTTTCAGAACATTAAGTATAAACAAACTGATAAATCAGCCATAGCAGATCATTTTTGGTCATCTAACCGTAATATAAATCCTGGAGTTAAATTATTAAAACAATTAAATGTCCTGATAGATTTAAAAGATATTTATTTTAAAAAATAAACAAGCATAATGAATTCAATTTATTGGGAGTCGATTAATGACACTAAACAACACTTACATTCAACTAGCACCAGTGAACCATTACTCCTTAAAAAACCTAATTTGCTCAAACATCAAAGATGCCATTCCATCTAACAAAAAATCTGGGATATATAAAATTGAATGCTGTGACTGAAGTCAAATTTATATTGGAAAAACCAAAAGAAATTTAGAAACAAGAGAAAAGGAACATTTTAGGAACATAAAATACAAACAATTAGAAAAATCAGCAGTTGCCACTCATTTTTGGGAAAAAAACCACAACATAAATCCAGAACCAAAATTACTAAAACATACAACAGGAAAACAAGAACTGTCCACATGGGAACAAATCTTTATTTCAAAAAATAGGAACAAAGTATTCAATTTCGACATCCCCAGAAAGATTTGTTCAGCAAGTTCCTCGAACTGCCACCAGAGGAGACTGATGACAAAATATTGCCAGCTACACCAAGGAGAACCAGTCG
This sequence comes from Mantis religiosa, assembly GCA_030765055.1. Lineage (NCBI taxonomy): Eukaryota > Metazoa > Arthropoda > Insecta > Mantodea > Mantidae > Mantis > Mantis religiosa. The sequence goes on along the minus strand of CM060954.1, from coordinate 499,726 downwards.
ATGTCCAGCTGATGATAGAGGGAAGGCCTCTGAAACTAGTTCCCGGAAAATTTAAAAGTGTTGTTTAGTGTCATTAATCGACTCCCAATAAATTTAATTTATACAACAACACTGTTTTCAACGCTTCCATGAAAGGAAGCATAATGAATTTTGAAATACCAGCAGTTGATTCTGTTCTTAAGTTTGTTTCGTTTTCAGATTTTGGTAATACTGAAAAAAACTACATGGTAACTTCTTTAAGGACGAATTTGTTTTCTCCTGTGGTTTTCTTTGACTGAAGATGCAGACAAGAGTTCGTGAAATCAATTTCAATTAAAAAGAAGAATTAACATCATTTTCATAAGAGACATGAAGTTTTTGTTACAAATTATTATATTCGTATAATATCTCAATATCTATTGAAATTTAACTGTATTGGAACACCACAGTGAAACGAAATAATTATTAAATTATAGATGAGTCGTATTTATTACACAGCAGCTTCACTTACGTACCTAATTTGAGGAGATGTTTCGCGAACCATCGTTCGCATCTTAGGCTCTTATGCAACTAAAGCTTGATCCAGTGGTGTGGGTAGTTCTGGAGTTGCTGCTGCCATCTGTTGATTTTGTGATGAATTTAAATGTGGGATTCTCTTCTGGTGGGATTTCAAAATTCATTAGTTGGTTTTTATGTTTTTCTATGTATATTCTCTCCCATATGACGAGTTCACTGTTTTTGTACGTAATTTGGTGCTATCTTCAATTTCATGATTTTGAGACCAGAAATGAGCTGCTATTGCAGACTTATCAATATTTGTGTATCTTAAGTGTGTAAAATGTTCTTTCTTCCTGGTGCCTATCAGTGTCACCGCCTGCGGTGCCGTATGTAGTAAAAGCGGGCATTAAACACTACACACACATACACACATGCTTCTTTTTGTCTTCCCTATGTAAATTTTTTCACAGTCTTTACACTTAATCTTGTAAATGCCTGACGTTTCCTCTGGTTTTATCTTATCAGTATTATTACTGTTAAGTAGGTTTTTAATGTTGTAATTGTTTTTTGGTGCCAATGTTATATTGTATTTCTTGAATATTTTTAGGAACTTTTTTGTGGCCCAGGAGTGGTAAGTAAATTTAGCAAATCTAATTTCTTGTTTTATGGGTGAAAGAGCTGTGATCTGTGTTAATCTTTTTTGAAGTTTGAATGATTTTAGTTTGTTATCTACAAGGCTCTTTCCATATCCATTTTTAATTGCAGGTGTTAAGATTTGGTGATACTCTTTTTGATAATCTTGATGGCTGAGGGGTAGTTACTGTTGATGGTGGCATGTTTGTGTGGAATTGGGTTGAAACTATTTGCTTTGATGTAATTATCAGTGCGTGTTGCTTTTCTATGAATACCAAATTCCAGTTTTACATTTTTTTTGTGGTTTTAAGGTCCAAAAAAGGTAGAGTACAGTCCTCTTCAGTTTATACTGTGAATTGTATGCTGGGTTCTTGAAGGTTGAATAGTTTCAAAGCATAATCTATTTGCTTGTAGTGCACTATTGCAAAGATGTCGTCTATCTGTACCATGTTTTAAAAATATGAGGGAAGGCTTTAGTTATATGTGTTTCGAAAAGGCTCATGTATAAATTGGCCAAAAATGGTGATAGTGGTCTTCTCATAGCCAGTCCTGAAATTCTTTTGTAATACTCTCCATCGAAAACAAAATAATTTTGGTGTATGCAAATTTCAGTCATTGCCAAATATTCTTCTATTGTATTGGCATCTAGGTTAATAGAAGTTAGCCATTTCTTAAACTGAATCAAAAGTTTGTCTATTGGGATACTAGGGAAGAAGGAGCGGACATCAAAGGATACTAAAGTGTCTTGAGGGTTTAGTTTAAGATTTTGAATTTTTTCTGCCAGGGCTAAAGAGTTTTTTATGCTTAGAGTATTGAATTGTGGAAAGGACTGAAAGTTTTTTGATAGCCACTTTGCCAGAAGGTAAGTAGGACTGTTAACATTATTTACAATGGGTCTCATGGGTATGTTGGGTTTGCATATTTTAGGTAATCCATATAATCTTGCAAGGGTAGGGTTGTCTGGTTTGATAGTTTTTTGTTCTGCAGTTGTTAAAATTGTACTATTATTGATGGTTTTGTGTACATCTTTTATGTATTGATTGAGTGGATTTGAATATATTTCTTTGAATTCTTTTCGTTGTAGTACATCTAAAATTTTTTCCTTGTATATATGTGTCTAAAATTACTATTTTGTTCCCTTTACCAGCCCTTGAGAACATTACACCCTTTATTCCTTTAACTTAAGAAATGGCTAACTTCTGAAATATGAGCTGAATCTTTCCTGGCGGCGTATATGTTCTAGACGTTCTCGGGCTTCGAGCCAGGTAAGCAGATGTTGAGACATCGACGTTTCGGGAGCGTACATCTCTCCCATCTTCAGGATGTTGAATGACTTAGGGCTGGGGTGACCCATATATATATATATATATATATATATATATATATATATACTCAGCGAGCGGGCTCACGTTGGTGAATATGACAACCTCTCAGAAAACACTGCTGCTCTGGTTGCTGCTCAGTAAGCTAACTTCTGTTAACCTAGATGCCACCTATTGACACCTCGACCAGATTAATTATATTACCAGCAAATTTCTGTCACTTCACAGACTCAAAAGATGAGCTTATTCAAAGGTGTTTTTCAGGATATAACACAACAGTAAACTTCAGTAAATTAGGTATCTTACCACTGCCAAGTATATACATATATGATACTCTTGTACATATGAAAGTAAGCCTAAGTTAATTCAACACAAATTCTAAAATTCATATACACAACACTAGAACAAAGAATAATTTTTATTATTAATTTATAGATGAGTCGTATTTATTACCCATCTGCTTCACTTACGTACCTATTTTGAGGACATGTTTTGCAAATCATCATTTGCATCTTAGGCTCTTATGCGACTAAAGCTTTATCCAGTGGTGTGGGTAGTTCTGGAGTTGCTGCTGCCATCTGTTGATTTTGTGATGAACTTAAATGTGGGATTCTCTTCTGGCGGGATTTCAAAGTTCATTAGTTGGTTTTTATGTTTTTCTATGTATATTCTCTCCCATATGACAAGTTCACTATGTTTTTGTAAGTATATTAGTAATTCGGTGCTATCTTCAATTTCATGATTTTCAGACCAGAAATGAGCTGCTATTGCAGACTTATCAATATTTTTGTATCTTAAGTGCCTGAAGTGTTCTTTCTTTCTAGTGCCTATGTTTCTTTTTGTCCTCCCTATGTAAATTTTTTTCACAGTCTTTACATTTAATCTTGTAAATGCCTGACCTTTCTTCTGGTTTTATCTTATCAGTATTATTACTGTTAAGTAGGTTTTTAATGTTGTAAATAATTATTTCGCTTCACTGTGGTGTTCCAATACAGTTAAATCTCAATATAAAGAATAATTTATTTGTGAAGTCACACAAAACAAAGATGTATGAAAATAGTTTCACATATACTGGCTTACATCTTTACAATAAGCTACCTGAATCTATAAAAAAGATTGAATCACAACATCAATTTAAGAAATTGTTATTAAACTTCCTTAGAGCCAATAGCTTCTACAGCGTGGATGAATATTTAAATTTGTAAATATTTAGTTAGCTACCTTAATTGTAAATATTGTACTTAGTTTTTAATTTGACGTGTCCTATAACATGTACGTTTTAAGGATGAATCAATAAATCAAATCATAACTGGCTGGGTGAACGAACAATATTGAACAAAAAATACAGATGTGATGATCTCAATACGACCATACAGAATTTCATTCTGGGGGAGTTGACTTCGTACAAATCTGCTGACACCAGGATGATGTAGTCAACTATCTTTCAGAGTTAATTGATGGAAATTAATCATTTCTTCACACTAGTGGTATGATAGAGTACACATGAAGTATTTGAACCATGGCCAGGATTTGAACCACGGATCTCCTGGTTTCCGTGCAATCGCTCTTATCCATTGAGCTACCATGGCCAACGTGCCGTCCTGACATTAAATTCTCCATTTGACTCGTATGTTTCCCCGGTAGACCACTAGAGGCTCTCGTATTCGAGATACACCATTTGTGGTGACTTACTATCGTGAGTACTTGAGTTCAAGGCTTCATCATTTAACTCTTATTATTTTAGTTAACTGATGGAAATTAATTATTTCTTCACACTAGCCGTATATATCCTAAGGTTTTTGATAGATAGAGTCAACATGAAAAATTCAATGACATGGCCGGGATTTGAACCACGGATCTACTGGTTTCCATCCAGTCGCTCTAACCCATTGAGCTACCATGGCCAACATGCCGTCCTGACATTAAATTCTTCATTTGACTTATATATTTCCTGGGAAAACTACTAGGGGTCTTGCATTTGAGATACACCGTTTGTCACGTTTCTAAATTAACGTTTTCTGAGGGCTACAAATATTTAGAGCTGCATTATGCATAAAATACCTCCTTTCCTTACAGTATGCATGTGTGTGCACGAATGTAGGCTCGGTTTCCCAACAATGTTGAATGCTTTCTTCCTCTTATGAAATTTAAAACATACCATGTATTAGGTTCAGTTACAATCACATTAGCATTCAAGTAACAAAGGGTAGAAGTAAACTGGCATCAAAGGCCAACTTTTGTGTATTTTGTAAGTAAATGTGACACTTTTAGTCAATTTATGGAAATTAATCATTTCCTCACACCAGCCTCACATAGGCCAAGATATTTGATAGTCAACATGAAAAATTCAATCTCAAGGTCGGGACTTGAACCACGGATCTCCTGGTCTCTGAAAGAAAACTGAATTCATTTTTCTCTCAATGACACAATGATTTATTGCTTATAATATTTATATGTAAACATTTTTATTTGGTTTTGTTGTAATTTTTAATGATATAATTAGCTTTTTTTAAGGGGTGTTTGAACATTTAATGCACCTCTCTTTCTTTCAAATGGGGATTATTGATACCTCTAGTTATGGCATTTTACTTAAGTCAGTAAAATTGTTAAGACTAAAGGTGTTAAAAGCGAAGGTAATTTCATATTAAAATAGTCATTGAGTCATATAGGGTTCTTCATTTAAAACTTAATGGGTGCACGCATTTTACCTGTGCATGACTGGGTGTGCCATAGCCAGCTTTGCTCCTATATAAACTCTGCACTTAAAGCATGTATGCCACTCTTACCTTATAGAAGATGCGGAGGTATCGCCCACCCTCGGTTTAAAAAGCATTATATCAGGAGAACGCATTCTGATTCAGTTTGGCCACTGTAATATTTCCGATTTCATTTCTAATATTTTGATTTAGTTCTTCCAATGTATGAGGATTTCTATCGTAAACTTTGTCTCTCAAGTTACCCCTTACACTGTTAGATCGGGGCAGCCAGAGAGTCATACACCAGCACTAATCACTCTTATTATTTTGGTTGATTGATGCAAATTGATCATTTCTGGATACTGGCTGTGTGTAGGCTGGGGTGTTCGATAGACGGCAAGTTGGTCATGGTAGCTCAATGAGTTAGAGCGACTGTGGTTCAAATCCCGGCCATGGGACTGAATTTTTCACGTTGACTCTAAAAAATGACACTACTTGGCAGTTGTAAACTCAAATCCAGTTTTGTTTTATCAAAATCTCTTATTGTATGTGTGTAATAATTTTTTTTTTTTTTTTTTTTTTTTTTTTGAGAAAACAAAAATGCTGGTTTGGAGTAGAATTTTCCAACAGGTTAAAGATTTATCACTGAGTGCCTGTTACTTAACAATCCTTGACTTCATGTGCCATTAATTTTACTCTTTATTTTTTAAGCGTAGTAGATTGTAACGTTCTACAAGAGCAGAGAATATATTCAGATGATTATTATAAAACATTCTTCAGACTAACTGCAGTAGGTTTCTGTACTACTTACCTTAATATTATTACAGACTGATGAAGTTTCTGTTTCCAAAGACCAAGGTTCTTCTTTAATTTCTATTTTGTTGTGTATTTCATGATCATTGTTGTATTCCTTATCCAACATTAGAGGATCTTCTGGAAGAAATTCTCCCTCATTCTCTGAACCAAGGTCTGAAAGGAGAGTGTGATGTTCTATTTCTGTTTCCCTATGCATCTCCATGTTGTCGCTGCATGTAGCTCTTTCTGTCTTAATCTGTTTTACAGGGTGTTTGATAGAAGGAGTCTCTGATTTAACTTCAGTTTTGGCTGTCATGTTACAATCAGTGACAAGTACAGCATCAATACTTGTCTTCACTGAAACAACCTCGTGAAGGAGCTCTCTCTCATTCAGTGAGGCTATGTCATTTGCCAGAGGATCCTCTTCTTTTATGTCTATTTTCTCATCCATTTCAAATAGCTGTCAAAATCGGATGTTATTCTTAATTAATGGAACTAATCTGTGGAGAAAAAAATATAATTATCAGTTTCCATCACTAATTGCTCATACTACTACACACCAGTATTCTGTTATAGTACACACAACTTCTTGGAAACGTGAATCAGACTTAGGAAATTCAAGGACATGTCTAGGACTCTTAACTACAGATCATGTCAATGCTATTATCACTCCAGCTAGCTTACTGAGATACTGTACCAACATTAAATCATCTAATCTGCTTAAAATATAATGAATAAAGATTAAAGCAATCTCAGATATTATTGTGTGTTTCAAATGGGAAGGTGTTTGTCCTTTGAGCGCTACTAGGTGAACAACCAGTCGGAGTCCTGCGGTGTTATTGTATAGCATTCCCGCTAAGTGGTGTGTGAGGAGCACCAACCTAATCAATCTCTGATAAATACTATTTGTGCTAAGACAAAAATTTAGATTTTGCCAAAATTAATCCATCTAGAAGGTAGAGCGTAATGTATTTAACATAACCATAAAAACCTCATATTTTTAGCTCAAATAGTTTTCCTAATACAAATAAATAAAGTATATATCATTATATTATAACAATGCATTGCGACGTAAGCACTGTAATGAATATCATTATTGGTTGGCATATATGCATGAACGTACATTTGAAATTACTCAGAACTGAAATGTAAACATTTGACGTGACATGGTAAGCCAAAGTCTTTGTTAAATTCGATGAGAGGAAACAATACACTTCTTCCTAGTCTGGCAGAACATGTCTAGTCACACTATATCTTTGTTTATGAATGGTTCGTAATCTCTATTTATTCCAGAGTTCAAAACAGCATTATTCAGTTACACTTCTATGAAAAAGTGTATCAGCTGAGACCGATCCACCTTCCACCCCCCTTACTACTGCCAGAATAATCCAATTTAGTTAATGTGAGCTCAAATTATGTTGCAAATAGAAATACTATTTTTAAACTGACTGAAGTTGAACGACTTATTCACCAAGAAATTGACAAGGAACATAACAAGACTGGAAAAACTGCGTGAAGCATCACATAAACTACAAGAATTTGACTTTTGTAAAGAAATAAGTCGTAAGATTTTGGAACCTATCATCATAAATTTGCAGTACTCAAATGATGAAGACAAAGACAATGACAAATTATTTCTTAACGTAAGTAACATTCACAGCTATACAGATGTCCCACTGGTATTTTCAATGGATTAGAAAAATAAGTAATTCATAAACTATAATTAATTTTTAACTAAATATTTAAACAATTTACATAATATATGAACATCCATGTTGCAATTATAATTTAACAACTGCATTATCATAAAACTTTGAAAAATTCAGTTTGCATTCCCTTATGTCTAGCGTTATCAGACTAGAGAGAGAGGGAAATATAGAAAGAGTGGGGATAACGAGATAATGAGGTGGCAGCGGTGAAGGCTCTAACGCATCTGATTTGCTACAGGCAAGAACTCTTCGCATTTGAAACACTGCTATGTTGGGAACTATTAGGGTTAGTTTGTATGAGGGCCATGCTGAAAGCTTTTAGCAGCATTAAGACGGAAAATCTGACAACCGTGACATTACTGAAGTTTGAAAGAGCAATATTTTTTTTACCTTGGAGCATGTATGTGGTGGTCCCCCCACACACACAGGGCCTTGCGTGGACAGCGAGTGAAGATGCAGTTAGTGGCAAGTCAGACACAGTGCAAGATGGATCTGTCGCACTGCGATTTCTGAGCAATAATTTTTTGAGTACAAAAAGAAGTTAAATGCAGAAGAATGCCACTCTTCACTAGTAAGTGTTTTTGGTAAGTGTGCCCCATCTGGGCCACTGTTGGAAATTGGGTCCGTGAATTCTCAAGGGGCAGGTCATGTCATGAAGACTTCCTCCGAGAGGAGCACACTTAATCGTGATGCTGGATTTCAGTTGAGCTCCTTTTCGAAACCAGCCTTAAAAATGGAAATCCGTCGATTTAAGAAGCACAGATTTTTCGTGTCGTGATTAATTTAATTCGGAGGACCACCTTGATTTTAGCAGAAATCAAGGAAACTGATTTTGTGTACTGTACTCGATATAGCTGTATTCATATCACTAGATAAATTTATTGCACACGCTACATTTCTTATGTGAATAATCATGAAGAAGACAACAATACATTTAATATTTTAAATAAACTAAAATCGTTTTTTTTCATTGCAACAAACGCTGCACACAGCCAAACAACCAAGCACATTACATGTCTCCAACATGTCTGCTACTAAAAACGGAAGAAGACTATTTTCTTGCACGCTGGCGAGTCACATGACCAGCTGGCTGCATAACCGGCACCAAGTGAAATATTCATGCGCCCGACAAACAAATGATGATCATGGTGCAAACATACTGGGGCCCAAAAATCTGAACAGTTTTTTAATTTAACATAGGCACACTTTGAAAAATATCACTGTTGTTCTTGAACTGGCAGAGGACACAGTTTCAGAATGGGATGCCTATATTAACCCTTAGAAGTTCGCACTGTAGCTACCCGCACTAAACCATCACCACCAGGATGAGTCTCAGTGATGATTCCAAGTTCCCAATGCAGAGGAGATGGATTGTCTTCCATTAGCAGGACCATGGTGTCTGCCTTAAGATTTTCACTGGAACTGGACCACTTTTGCCTCTGCTGGAGTAAATGTAGACAGTCGGTTGACCACCGCCGCCACAGATGTTGTAGACGATCTTGGAGCTGTTGCCATTTCTGTAACTCATTCAGATTATCAGAACAAGGTGATGGTATAGAAGTTAATGGTTCTCCAATGAGGGAATGACCTGGAGAAAGGTACGAAGTATCAAAAGGATCATCAGTAAGGCGTAGCAATGGACGGGAGTTCAAGCAAGCCTCAATCTGAATTAGTAATGTGGTTAATTGTTCATAGGTCAGTACTTGTGTACCCATTACTCTACGAAGATGATATTTCATAGATTTCACTGCAGCCTCATGCAATCCTCCAAAGTGGGCTGAGCTAGGTGGTATAAAATGCCATGTGCATTCATTAGATGAAGCGTAGTCTTGTACAATCTCTTGGTGCTTGCGAGATTGCAAAAGCAATCTAAATTCTCTAAGTTTGTTGTTAGCACCTACAAAATTTGTGCCATTGTCACTTAGAATCTCTTTACACAATCCTCGTCTAGCTGTAAACCTTCGTAAGGCAGCAACAAAAGCATCAGAAGTCATGTCTGAAACCAACTCAATGTGAATTGCCTTTGTGGATAAACAGACAAAGATAGCTATGTAGGCCTTCACCTGACTCTTGCTGCGAGGCGAGCCATAACGTAGGAAGAATGGACCAGCGTATTCAACTGCAACTCGTAGGAAGGGTCTCGCTGGAGTCACTCTGTAGGTAGGTAGATTGCCCATTAATTGTTGAGCTCCCTTGGCCTTGAGTTTGAAGCACGGCAGGCACTTGTGTAGGACTGACTTAAGAGTTTCTCCTATTGTCGGTATCCAATACCGTTGTCGAAGAGAAGAGGTAAGTAGCTGATTGGAAGCATGCAAAATTTTAACATGTTCACTTTCAATAATTAGTTTGGTAAGATGATGCTTAGGAGGTAAGATGAGCTGATGTCTTGACTGGAAGGGAATTTCAGCCTTGTCAATTCTTCCCCCTACTCGGAGTAAACCTTCATTGTCGACAAATGGATGCAAAGATTTCAATGAGCTTTTAGTAGGAACGTGTCCTTTATCATTAAGTTCTGTTAACTCCGTGATATAAGCTGATTGTTGAGCAAGTTTAATGCAGCAGTGCAATGACTGTTGAAGCTCAAGTGCTGAGAGAGGACCTTGCCGTCTCGTGTCGCTGTTTCTACAGCTGAATGCAAATCTCAGCATGTATGCTGTCACTCTCTGCAGGCGTAACAATTTTGAAAAACGAGAAATGATATCATCACTTTCTGTAGTGACCATCAAGCATGCAGTAGTGCGTTGCTCAGTGGCATCTTGAATATCTAATAGTTTGGGTTGTTCTGGCCAAGACACAAAAGGTTGTGAGATCCAATCAGGACCTTTCCACCACAAGTCATTTGAGGCAAGAGGTTCAGTTGAAACTCCTCTCGAAATGAGATCTGCTGGATTATTTTGAGTAGCTACATATCGCCAAGCAGCAGTTTCTGATTACTCTTGTATTTGTGAAACTCTGTTGGCTACAAAAGTCTTCCATTTGTGTGGGTTGGATTTAATCCATGCTAGAACAATCATAGAGTCTGTCCATAGATAGTTCTGTGAAGTCTGCAGCTTAAGGTTAGCTACAAGCTTGTAAAGTTTAGCGAGTAGTAAAGCACCACAAAGTTTGAGCCGAGGAATGGTTTGTTTCTTTAATGGTGCAACCTTGGATTTGGAGCAAAGAAGTCTGGTTTTCACCTCATTGCAGCTGTTCATAGAACGAAGATAAATACAGGCACCATAAGCCTTTTCTGAGGCATCGCAAAACCCATGTATTTGTATGTCCCTTAATGTACCTGTGATTAGGACGTGTCTTGGAATACGTATAGCTAGAATGGTGGACAATGTCTCGCAGAAATTTAGCCATTGTTGGATGAGGTGAGATGGTATCAATTCATCCCAACCGAGTTTTTCCAACCAAAGAGATTGTAGAAACATCTTGGCATTTATGACAATAGGACTCACTAGGCCTAAAGCATCAAAAATAGATGATATGACAGAAAGTATGCTTCATTTGGTGTAGCTAGAATTTAGATTATCCTGAAGAGATGGATTGTCTTGTATCTGGAATTGATCTGTTCCAGGATGCCAGAGGAGATAAAGAGCATGCACATTTTCACTGCTATCCAATGAAAGTGGAAGTTGTGTCTCTCTGTGTTCCGGTGGAATGGATTTTAAAATATCTTCATGATTAGAACACCATTTCCTAAGTGGGAATCCACCACTGTCTAACATCTGAAGTAGCTGCCTCTGAATATGTAAAGCTTGGTGTAGATCATTATGACCACATAAGCAATCATCTACGTAGAAGGATTCACGGATAGCCTGAGAAGCTAGTGGATATTTAGCCTCTTCCTCTGAAGCTAGTTGATGCAAAGTCCTTATGGCCAAAAAGGATGCAGGTCTGGTACCATATGTGATTGTAGTAAGAGCGTAATCCTTGATAGGTTCATCTTTGTTTGCTCGCCATACTATTCTTTGGCGATCTTGATCATCAGGATGCATTTTCACTCACCTGTACATCTTAGAAATGGGAGCTGAGAATGCATAGCGATAAGTTCTGAAGCGTAAAATTATGGAGATCAGGTCATCCTGAATAGTAGGACCCAACTTCAGCACATCATTCAAGGATAGTCCTGAAGATGACTGCGCAGGTGCATCAAATACAACTCTGGTGCGAGTAGTAGTAGACAAAGGTTTGAAAACTGCATGATGCGGAAGATAGTAACAAGGTTCGCCTTCCTTTGGTGGTGACACTTGCTTCATGTGCCCCATGGATTCATATTCAGAGAGAAATTGAGTGTAATCTTCTTTAAGTGTGATGTCGTTTTGAAGACGTCGTTCTAAGTGCATAAAGCGATTGATGGCTTGCTGTCTAGATTCACCTAAGCGATTTTTGTCCTCCTTGACGGGTAGACAAACTGTAAAGCTACCATCGGCATTACGAGTGGTTGTTTTTACATAGTATTCTTCACACTCCTTTTCCTCCTTAGTAAGAACATGCTGAGGAAATTCTTCCAAATCCCAGAAACGTCTTAACTGTGTGTCAAGGTTATCAGTGCTGATGAAGAAATTATGCTGAGGCGAAGACTTAGCCTTGTACTTGTATGATGACCTTGGAATAGGGCCTGATATTATCCAACCGAGGGCTGTGCTGGCTAGTATAGGATGTCCTTGTTTCTTTAAGGTTTTCCCGCGCAATAACTCGAAGAATAAGGAACTTCCAATTAGGATTTCAACTTCATCAGGAATGTTGAACCTAGGATCTGCTAATGGAATGCTAGAAGGAATATTCCAGTTGCACAAATTGATATGTGTGGTAGGTAGTTTTCCTGTTATACGAGGAAGTACTACACATTCAATTTTAGTCTTAAAATCATGTACCATAGATTTCAGATTGACCTGAACATGGTGAGTGGCCGTAGAAATGGTGCCATTTATACCATTGATAGGCGTATCAGCTGTCACCTTGTTAAGCTGTAAGCGCTTTGCAAGATCTGCAGTTATGAAATTGGATTGACTGGTAGAGTCGAGGAGTGCTCTACATTGTATGAGATTGCCATATCTGTCTTCCACTTGCACTAGTGCGGTGGCAAGCAAAACCTGCTGTGTGGATTTTGATTTAAAAGAACAGTAGCTAGATGGCGCGTCAATTGTTCTAGTAGAATCATTTACAGGAGTAGATGAAGTTACACGTGAAGCATTTTCTCTGTTACTATCATGAAGCAACTTGCTGTGAGTGGATGAGCCACAATTGCAGTATGAGGCACGATAACATTTACTTGATATGTGATTAGGAGCAAAGCAATTGGCACAAAGGCGCTTGGATTTAATGAAAGTCCAACGCTTATGCACATTAAGATTTTTGAAGTCATCACAATTATGTAGCATGTGATTGCACTGACAAAATGGACATACACGATCACTCGTGGATAGGTAAGGGTGTTTACTGTCTCTGCTGTTGGGCTTAGCAGAGTGCAAATCAGTCTTAGGGTTAACTACCGTCTTGTTACATGCAGTGTTAGCTAGCAATTCAAAAGAGTGTGCTCTTGCTTCTAAAAATTGCATAAGATCCTTCAAAGAAGGGAAGTTTTGAGAATCTATTTTACTCTCCCATTCTCTGCGTGTGGGGTCAGACAAATGTTCTAGGAGAAGTTGCATTAAAATGATTTCATGCAAAGGCACTTCAAGTTTTAATGCTTCAATGGCATTCAAGTTATTTTGAAAATGGTTGATCAAGGTACGTAGTTCATTTACTGTTTCCTTATGCATTACTGGTAGTGCTAATAAATTTTTTATATGAGCTGTAGCTATTAATCTTGTATTGTTATAGCGTGAGCATATGAGCTCCCATGCTACATCAAAATTTTCACTAGTGACAGGTATGTTCTGTATTAGTGAATGAGCTTGTCCCTTGAGAGAGGAAAGTAAGTAGTGATATTTCTGAATAGCATCTAAAGCTTGGTTGTTTACCACTAAGCTTGTAAATGTGTCATAGAAATGTTTGAAATGAGTGACATCACCCTCAAATTTAGGTAATTGTATCACAGGCAGTTTGATAGCTTTAGCTGCTTGTGACGATTGCGACTGCACTGTGTGCTGCGAATGTCCAGAACCATTTTCTTGCTGTTCATGATCCTGTATTAATTCAGCTAACCTAGCCTTCAATTCGAGGTAACTTTCTTGTTTCCTCCTCGTGTTCTGCATGCATATCTAATTCAGTTTCTGCTTCCACAAGAGATTCAATTTGGGTCTGAATAGCTTCATATTTGTCCCAAATTTCACTTAAGTTATCGAAATTAGCTCTCAATCTGAAAATGTTGACCTGTTCTGGTAATTCATCAAGAAATTTTCGAACAAAGGTAAATTTTCTTTTGATTATATGCCTTCTTTTGACAAGAGCTTTCAAATCCTGCTCCATATTGAATGGTTATGAGACTTGCTTAAAAGAGAGAAAGAAAGAAAAGGAATGTTCTGACCTGAAATGTGTTGCGATGCAAGCTACTGCATCGTTGCGAATGAAATGCTGATAATCTGCTGCGTAGATCCCGATGCCTGGCGTCCTGGGGCCCACTGATATACATCCATGCAGAAGAAACTGTTGCATTGCACAATAAATATTCGCCCATGAAGGACCAATGTTCGTGTCGTGATTAATTTAATTTGGAGGACCACCCTGATTTTAGCAGAAATCAAGGAAACTGATTTTGTGGACTGTACTCGATAGAGCTGTATTCATATCACTAGATAAATTTATTGCACACGCTACATTTCTTATGTGAATAATCATGAAGAAGACAATACATTTAATTTTTTAAATAAACTAAAATCGTTTTTTTTCATTGGAACGCTGCACGCAGCCAAACAACCAAGCACATCACATGTCTCTACATGTCTCCAACATGTCTGCTACTAAAAACGGAAGAAGACTATTTTCTTGCACGCTGGCGAGTCACATGACCAGCTGGCCGCATAACCGGCGCCAGGTGAAATATTCATGCACCCGACAAACAAATGACGATCATGGCGCAAACACAGATCAATACAGCCCAATCATCAAGTAGTTACGTTTCTTTGATCCAATTAATTTTCTATACTCACGCCATCTCACCTGATTTTAATTTTCTGAAAACAGTCTTTTGTTCAGTAATGCAAATTTTGATAGTCTTTGTCTATATTTATGTTATATCCAGTGATTCATTTGTGGTCATAACATTTAATAAATATCCTGATGATGGGAGAGATGTACACTCCCGAAACGTCGATTTGTAATTGTCTTTTCACCTGGCTTGCTTCCCAAGAAGAACTTGAGCATGTATTATTCTTTTTGGTGAATACATATTTTCTCTGTTAAGTCATTTTTCTGCTCTGCATCACTACAGAATGAGAAATGTGGGCAGTCTACACAATCCAGCAAATAGCTTAAAACTGTTCAAAAAAGTATATTAATATTCTGCAATAAAAATTTATACAAACCTTTCATTCCACCTGAAACTATTAAGTAATGCTGAACAACCTAAGATATTCTCATATACTCACTTCCCATCATATCCTGAAATATTCACTAATGTTTCATTCAACATGTAAATTTTCAATACTTAGCTCAGATTGCATGCAATGCTAATTTGGGGATAAAGTAATGCATGTTCTGAGATTAAAGCTTGAAATGCTGACAGTTCCTAAATTTTAATTTTTAATACACACTGGAGGATAAAACGCAATTTAGGTACTAAAGCACTAGTAGTGGTGAGTGTATTATTAATCATGATACATGTGCCATAAACATATGACTGCTAATAAAATCCTAATGGCTTACAGTTGTCTCAACTCTCTACATGTAAACCAGAACCACTATAATGTATATGTTTGGGGATGGAACATGGAATCTCTTACAAAACCGTACTGACTTAACCCAATCAAGGTGTTTTTTTTTTTTTTTTTTTTTTTTTTTAATTTACCTCCTCCAACGTTAAGTCATATCAGACGATGAATGGAATGGGTGAAATGATGCTCAAATGAGCCCAGGGTCCATAGAGCTTAGACTTACCCGACATTCGACTTTCAGGATAAGGAAAACCCCCGGAAAAAACCTTATCCAAGTAACTCACCCTCAACGAGGTCGAACTCGGGACCTCTTGAACGTGAGGCAGACGCTCTACCACCATGCTACCGAGGCGGGCTCAAGGGTTAAATATACAAATTTCAGTTCCCAGTGGTTCCACTGTGGATCACTATGTTCTGAAAGTCTATGTTAGTCGTTTACTTATTTTGAGGTTAAAGCACTTAGCAAACACAATGCTTTGTTAATTCTTGAAATGGAACAATTTGCAACATACACCAACAATAAACAAGATACCGTTGCCAAGTAGTCAAAATAAGACGTCTTCAAAATATATTAATATTAGCTGAATAATTGTGTATGGAGTAAAGTTTAACAGTTGAGAAACCAAAACTGAGGCCGTGAGGATGGTAAACCACGCCATATGTTGCATACTGCACTTATGGGGTTTTGGATAACAAAATAGGAGCATGAATTGCGGGAAAATTAAATACTGATATATCACACCAGCTGAAACAATAAATTCTACATGTTAATATTTGCACAGTAACTCGAAATTTATTGCTACGCGGAAAGAGATTTACCTACTGGTATCCATGTACATAATCCAGGTGGACAAACATGAATAGTAAGTACAAAATACTCATGAATAATAAAAATACAGAATTAGGAACTTTTTTATTTAAGAGATCTTATACCCGGCCTCCATGAACGTTGTCCATTTGGCTCTGGATAGTGACTACAAAATAACGAATAATTAACGTCAATGCTGACATAACCTTACCAGAGACGGCAATACGGATTGGATGAAGTACGTACATCACAATATGGTTGATAAGCTATGCTTTACGCAAAGTAAGAAACAACAGTTGGTTAAAAACGACTGACGGTTATTTCTTATGTTCCGAAGTTGGGTTGCATGTACTTTGTATTTTAATCATTAAATCACGCACACATTGGCGCTCTCATTCATACTTCCAGACTATACGGAAAAATCCCCACCCCCATCCGGGAATCGAACCTAGTTCGATTCCTCATAAATCACGCAAGTGCTCTACCGCCTGAGCTACGGGGCCAGCCCAACTCACGATTTATTCTTCCGACATTCACTGAAATATGACATGCTAATTTATGATCAGAAGAAATTTGTTCTAACAAGATTTTTGAAACCCATTAAGGACAATGAGTAATTATTCTATTCTGAAACAGAACTTCGGATCCATACCACTTACTCGAAATTTATACCGGTTTTCTTCTTGATTTACAGCAATATGTAATTCTGCGGTCGGTAGGAACATTTCACGGCCATGTAGATCACATAGTGACTGTACATGTTCTGTGCAATTCTGTGTACTCACGGCCTGTGACAAAAGATATGTAGCCCGAAGAGTTGTAATTACTTTAATTGTGAGTCAAGATATACCATCATAAAAGAAGCTTCTACCAGCAGAAATAGCAGTGCAAGGATTAACAGATATAGGTTCTTGTATATTTACAGGTATGATATTTGTTTGTTCATTCTTTGGATAACAACCGTGAGCAAAGGTCAGGGATATTGTACACGTCATACATTTATGATGAAATAGTAGTTTTAGCATATTAGAAATCAGCTTTATTTGTTATCCAAAGAGCAGTTGCACCTACAAGATCCTACATATGTGGAGATTAAGCTCTTCCACAGTGTAAATTTGGGTTTCTTGGGAGAATTAAGTATCATATGGTTAAAGCGAACATTTTGGCTCAATTTATTTGGATCACTATATACCAAGTGCCTTGCTTCCACCAGAAGGTACGCTGGAATAGTGCCACATTTATATTTTCCTTCCTTATGATGGCATGGGACTTCGAAATTTGATAAATGTGGATCTGAGTTTGCATACCTGTAAAGAATACTATAATATTGTCACCTAATTATCGGAAGGCACGGCCAGCTAGCAGCAGGGTGGGTGACAGGATGCATTTAGCCCACGCCTACCCATTTATCTTGTAGCGCTAACGAGGGTATGGTGGAAGAACATCACTAGCTATCTCTTTCCCCTGCCCCTGACGTCTGGAACAGTCTGGATGATTCACTGAACCGCGAGGTTTCCAGAAACAGCGATCTTCCTATATAAGGCTGCAGTGGACGAGTCAGTTGAGTTCTTGGCGAGCAGCCGTGAGGAGCGCCGAGTGAGCGAACGGACTGGAAGACGGTGTACGTGTATCAGAGGAGTTGTACGTAATTGTTAGCGTGCAATAGACCTGTGGCAGACGAACTGGTGGATTGTAATTGTGTGCGCTAAGTAACTATGTAATCCGCAAGTGTTCCAACAGTAATTCGGTGGAAATAAAGAACATTTTGAGTTTGTGCAATTGAACTTTTAATTTCACGAACCCACAAAGTCACAACTGCTGTCAGGAGTGGGATATTACCACCCTGGAAGCTGCATTGGAAAATATTTTGGAGAAGATGACGGAAATGAAAGCAGCAAATGACAACTTCGCTGCAAAAACAGAAGCGGCGGATAACAACCTGGTCGCGGAACTGAAGGAAATGAAGACGGCAAATAATTACCTGGCCGCGGAACTGAAGGAAATGACCGAATTGACCAAGGAAATCAAAGCTGCAAACGAGGTCCTCGCCGCAAAATCTGAAGAGCAGTTGGCCGACGTAAAGGAGGACGTCACGGAGCTTGGTGAGCGCGTCGAAGAAATGGCGAGCCGCGTTAACGAGCTGGAGGGAAAGGCTGACAGCAGCGTCAAATCCCTGAACGCCATGGTGAAGGACGTCGTCGGCAGGCGGTTGACGGATTTGAAGGCCTACGCGACACTTCATCTGCGCGCGTCAAACCTCCCAAGTACGACGGCGCGTCAAAGTTCGAGGTCTTCCGTCGACAGTTCCACACGGTGGCCAGGCATAATAAGTGGTCACCGGAGGAAGAGGCCGCACAGCTAATAGCTAGCCTCCAGGGACGGGCCGCAGAAGTCCTAAACGCGGTCCAGACAGCGGCGGCTCCCAAGGATATCTGGAAAGCCCTGGAGAACCGGTTCGGGACTCATCGCCTAGCCGCAGCCTACCGCAGTCAGCTGAAGACAATGTCGCAAAAGCCAGGGGAGACGCTGATGGAGTTCGCCCTGGCGATTGAGCAGCTGGCTAGCAAGGCCTTGGTCGACCTTCCACCGGAGTTCATATCCCGGGAAGGCACCTACGCCTTTGTCGACGGGTTACGAGACACCGAGATACGTCAGCCCCTAATGCTCGACGACTACACAACCATCCACGAGGCGCTGACGGCAGCATTGAGGATAGAGGCGACCAAGGTGACGGCTACCCCGACGTCGAGGACGAGGAGTGTACGCTACACCGGAGAAAGAAGACCACCCGAGGGACGCCGGCGACGACCTAGTGGCCTGTGTTGGGGATGTGGGCAGCCGGGACCCCTGGAGAGAGACTGCGCACACCAGGGAGAGTAGCCGGGAAACGAGTAAGGGCCGCCGTGTCGAGGGGCACGTCGGCGCCATCACCACCATCCCCTCGATTAACACTGCACGCCGTCAGCCGGCGGATGGATGACATCATTGCGGATGGTTGGGTGAGAGGGAAAGCGTGCCGCGTGCTGGTGGACACCGAGGCAGCCGTGACCATCATCAGACCCAACATAGCCAAGGGTTTGCCATCCAGGAAGCTGAGCCGACCATACCCGCTGATGACGGCTTCGGGCGACACCTTGCCTGTGGAGAAGGATGCTCTGCTGAAGCTGACCTTGGGACGGAGTGCCGTGCGTCTGGGTGTTCGTCGCGAAGTTGGCTGAGGAGGTGATTCTGGGACTGGATGCCCGCAGGAGCCACGAGGCGACGATCGACGTCGCCAGGAAGGTCCTGCGGCTCAACGGAGAAGAGGTTATACTCCGTCAACCCGAAGAGCGCCTTGGAATCTGCAGGGTCGTCTTGAACGAAGACTTGGTTGTCCCCGCGAGGAGCGAGGTGGTGGTGACGCGCGACTGGAAGGCCAGAGAACCAGGAACATGATGCTGGACCAGAAGACGCCTGTACACGGACTATGTGTAGCCGGGGCATTGCTGCCGTGCCGAGGGGAGGTGCCAGTGAGACTGCTAAATCCAACGGCCACCGATCACGACGTCCAGGCTGGGACGGAGTTGGGAACGTGCGAGCCCGTGGTGAGTGTAACAGCAATAGACAAGACAGGAACCGGTGCTGACGCAACACCTGGGCCCCGGTTAGAAGGCTTACTGGAGAGGGCGGCCGACCACCTGACCGCAGAACAACTGGAGAAAGTTCGACAACTGCTGAGGCGATACCAGCTCAACTTCAGCCAAGGTGATGGTGACTACTGCCGCACGGACAAAGTGCTTCATCGCATCGACACCGCGGACGCCCGGCCTATTCGGAAACCACCTAGACGCGTTCCGCTGGCGAAGCAAGGGGCGGTACGAGACACGTGGGAGGACATGAGATCCAGGGGAGTGATTAAAGAGTCTGACATGTAGTCTTGGTGACGAAGATGAACGGCGAGCTACGCTTCTGCGTGGACTACAGGAAATTGAACGCTGTCACCCGGGAGGACTGTTTCCCCTTACCCCGGATTGATGACACCCTGGACACGCTAGCTGGTGCACAGTCGTTCTCGACCCTGGACGTGAAGTCGGGCTACTAGCAGGTAGCTGTTGATCCGAGAGACGAGGAGAAGACCGCATTCTCGACAGGCCAAGGGCTCTGGCAGTTCACAGTTATGCCCTTTGGCCTCTGGAATGCACCAGCTACCTTTGAACGCCTCATGGAGTCAGTGATGAGAGGACTGACTTATGACGCCTGTCTGCTATACCTGGACGGCATCATCATCATCGGTAAGACTTTTGAAGACCATCTCGAGAATCCGAGTAAGGTACTACAGAGATTGCAGGCGACCAACTTGAAGCTGAACGCGAAGAAGTGCCAGCTCTTTCGCAAGGATTTGAACTACCTGGGCCACATAGTCTCAGCAACCGGAGTGGCCACCAACCCAGAGAAGACACAGGCTGTGAGAGATTGGCCTCACCCAAAGGATAAGAGAAAATTGCGCAGTTTCCTGGGGCTATGCAGTTACTACCAACGCTTTATAAAGGGGGGTTCTCCAACATCGCCAAGACCCTCACCCGCCTGACAGTAGAACATCGAACTTATGTGTGGACGGAGGATGGCGAAGACGCTTTCCAGCGCCTGATGAAGACACTGTGTATTGCTCCTATTTTGGGTTTTCCAAAACCAGGTGGCGCCTTCATTATAGACACCGACGTCAGCGACCACTGTATTGGAGGCGTCCTATCCCAAGTCTAGGACGGCCACGAGATGGTGATAGCCTACTACAGCAAGATGCTATCCAAGGCAGAGAAGGACTAATGTGACACCCGGCAAGAATTATTGACGGTAGGGAAAACCTTGGAGCACTTCTACAAGTACCTGTATGGTCAGCCATTCCACCTGAGGACTGACCATTCCGCCCTAACCGGGCTATTGAGGTTGAGGAACCTGGAAAGCCAAACAGCACGTTGGGTCCAGAGGCTGCAGGAGTACGACTTTACCTCGGAACATCATAGAGGGAAGAGCCATGGTAACGCAGATGCTATGTCCCGAAGACCCTGTCCAGGAGATTGCGGCCAATGCACAAGAGTGGAAGAGAAGGAGCATGCCGCAGCAGTCCGAGTAGTCATGGCAGTGCCTGCGGATGGCTGGGATAGCGCAGGCCTGTGGATGGAGCAGCTGGCAGACACAGACTTGAGGCCGCTCTTGAGGGAAGTGGAGGCAGGAACACGACTGACCTGAGAGGACATTGCACCGAGGAGCGCGACCTACAAGTCGTACTGGGCCCAATGGGACTCGTTGAAGATCAGAGAGGGCGTGCTGTACAGGTTATGGGAATCGCCCGATGGGAAGCCGCAGAGAGAACAATTGGTACTTCCCTGGAGTATGGTCCCGTAAGTCTTGGAGGAAGTTCACGCCGGTACTCCTGGAGGATACCTGGGAGCAAACGGAATGATTGACAAACTACGGCAGTGCTTCTACTGGCTAAGACTCCGAGCAGACGCTGAGAGATAGTGCCGTCAGTGTCACGTGTGCTCAGCGAGTCGCGGCCCCCAGACTAGGAGCCGAGGTCGCATGCAGCAGTACAACGTCGGAGTGCCATTCGAACGGATTGCCGTTGACATAGCTGGACCGTTTCCAGTGTCCGACTCAGGCAACAAGTACCTAATGGTGTTTAGGTGTATGCCATCCCGAACCAAGAGGCAAAGACAATCACAGACTGCCTCGTGGAGCAAGTGTTCTGCCAATTTGGGATGCCGTTAGAGCTGCACAGTGACCAGGGTACCAATTTTGAGTCCAACCTAATGAAGGAGGCACTACAAAGGCTTGGGGTGAACAAGACCCGCACGACGCCTCTACATCCCCAGTCGGATGGCATGGTCGAAAGATACATCAAGACCTTAGAGGAACACCTTATGAAGGTCGTGGCCAGCCATCAGCGAGACTGGGACGTCAAGGTGCCACTGTTCTTGCTGGCCTACCGCTTGTTAACACACGACACCATGGGGATGACGCCAGCTTAATGTTCGGCCAAGAGTTACGCCTCCCTTGTGATCTGGCTTTTGGAAGCCCTCCGGAAGCGAAACAGCCAGCGACAGAGTATGTGGAGAACCCGGTGGACCACCTCCACGACATGCACGAGATGGCTCGCCAGAACATCCAGAAGGCGATTGACCGCTTGAAGACCCTATACGACCGGCAAGCCAACAGCCAAGGGTTCCAGCAAGGTGACCTAGTCTGGTTGTACCGCCCTACCTGGACCAAGGGATGCAGCCCGAAGCTCCAGCAGCCATGGCAATGACCGTACCGGGTGGTGAAGAGGATTGACGACGTTGTCTTCCGCATCCAGAAGGTGCCTCAAGGAAAGATGTTGGTGGTACACCTGGATCGCCTGGCCCGCTATGATGGTGCTGTTCGGGACGACCAGCTTTGAGGAGGGAGCAGTGTCACCTAATTATCGGAAGGCACGGCCAGCTAGCAGCAGGGTGGGTGACAGGAGGCATTCAGACCACGGCTACCCATTTATCTTGTAGCGCTAACGAGGGTATGGTGGAAGAACATCACTAGCTATCTCTTTTCCCTGCCCCTGACATCTGGAATAGTCGGGATGATTCACTGAACCGCGAGGTTTCCAGAAACAGCGATCTTCCTATATAAGGCTGCAGTGGACGAGTCAGTTGAGTTCTTGGCGAGCAGCCGTGAGGAGCGCCGAGTGAGCAAACGGACTGGAAGACGATGTACATGTATCAGAGTTGTTGTACGTAATTGTGAGCATGCAATGGACCTGTGACAGACGAACTGGTGGATTGTAATTGTGTGCGCTAAGTAATTCTATGTAATCGGCAATTGTTCCAACTGTAATTTGGTGGAAATAAAGAGCATTTTGAGTTTGTCCAACTGGACTTTTAATTTCACGAACCCACAAAGTCACAATTTAGATAGTTATAAGCTACAAATTACGAAAATTCAATTCATGCTGTGATGCTGTTCATAATCACAGATTAATGATATACCTATTAATAATAATGATGGTGATGGTGATAACAACATTAAAATGGATTTAACTAACCTTTAGTATCCTTTGATGTCCGCTCCCTCTTCCCTAGCATTCCATTACACAAACTTTTGATTCAACTGAAAAAATGGCTAAATTCTATAAACCTGGATGCCAATGCAATAGAAGAATATGTGGCAATGACTGAATTATGTATACATAAAAATTATTTTGTCTTCAATGGAAAATATTATAAACAAATTTCAGGACTAGCTATGGGAAGCCCGCTATCACCATTTTTGGCCAATCTATACATAAGCTTTTTCGAAACACATATTACTAAAGCCTTCCCTCATATGTTTAAAACATGGTACAGATACGTAGACGACATCTTTGCAATAGTGCCCTACAAACTAATAGATGATGCTTTGAAACTACTCAACCTGCAAGAACCCAGCATACAATTCACAGTAGAAACTGAAGAGGACTGTACTCTACCTTTTTTAGACCTTAAAATCAAAAAAGGCAATGAAAAACTAGAATTTGGCATTCATAGAAAAGCAACACACACAGATAATTACATCAAAGCAAATAGTTTCAACCCAATTCCACACAAACATGCAACCATCAACAGTCTGACACACAGATTAGTAAATCTACCTCTCAGCCAGCAAGAATATCAAAACGAATACCATCAAATCTTAAAAACTGCAATTAAAAATGGATATGGAAAAAACCTTGTAGATAAAAAACTAAAATTATTCAAACTTCAAAAGAAATTAAAACAGATCACAGCTCTCACACCAATAAAACAAGAAACTAGATTTGCTAAATTTACTTACCACCCCTGGGCCACAAAAAAGTTCCAAAAAATATTCAAGAAATACAATATAACATTGGCACCAAAAAACAATTACAACATTAAAAACCTACTTCACAGTAATAATACTGATAAGATAAAACCAGAGGAAAAGTCAGGCATTTACAAAATTAAGTGTAAAGACTGTGAAAAAATTTAC
The DNA here is from genome assembly GCA_030765055.1 of Mantis religiosa. Lineage (NCBI taxonomy): Eukaryota > Metazoa > Arthropoda > Insecta > Mantodea > Mantidae > Mantis > Mantis religiosa. The sequence continues at coordinate 475,486 of CM060954.1, read as the reverse complement.
ATAGGAAGGACAAAAAGGAACATAGGCACTAGTAAGAAAGAACACTTCAGGCACTTAAGATACAAAAATATTGATAAGTCCGCAATAGCAGCTCATTTCTGGTCTGAAAATCATGAAATTGAAGATAGCACAGAATTACTAAAATACGTACAAAAACATAGTGAACTCGTCATATGGGAGAGGATGTACATAGAAAAACATAAAAACCAACTAATGAACTTTGAAATCCCGCTAGAAGAGAATCCCACATTTCAGTTCATCACTAAATCAACAGATGGCAGCAACAACCCCAGAATTACCCACACCGCTGGATCTAGCGTCAGTCGCACAAGAGCCGTAGATGCAAAAGAAGATTTGCGAAACATGTCCTCAAAATAGGTACGAAAGTGAAGCAGATGTGTAAAAAATGCGACTCATCTAAAATTTAATATTAACTAACCTTGTTTCTTTTTCAGATGCTTATTTACTTTTCCCACAAACTCTCTTCCTGCTTCCCCTTGATGTGTCACCAACAGCAGCAGAGGTTTCCATTTTAATAACCAGAGATAATGCAAACCATTACAACATAATGAACCGACAATCAATGTGGACATATGTGGCATTAACAAGAGAGGGAAAAATTGGCACATTATTAAACAGGGTTAGAAAAAAATTATTTGTGCAAAAATATAATACGTTTTGTACCAATTAGTTGAATTGTTGAATTTTGTACCAATTAGTATGAATCAAAGTGAAGTGCTTTGATTTAGCTCATTTTCACTATAGAATGCATACCTAAGAGTACAAAATTGCATCAAACTAAATTTCGATTGTGAGGGGACTTAATATGTTTTGAAACGATGCTCCTCATATGTTGTAATAGTGCAATTGTGTGTAATTGTAAGTCTGCTACTTGCTCTATTGTTTACAGTATTGTTTTGTATATAAATACTGTTGATGTTTATTGCTGTACTGAGCTTAAAGGCAATAAAATATCACCATTATCATCTGCCCGCCTCGGTAGCGTAGATGGTAGCGTGTCTGCCACACGTTCAAGAGGTCCCGAGTTCAAATCTTGGTCAGGTTGAGTTACCAGGATAAGGATTTTTCCATGGTTTTCCCTTATCCTGACAGATGAATGTCAGGAATTTCTGAGCTCTGTGGACCCTGGGCTCATTGGAGCATCACTTCATCCATTGCACTCATTGTCCGATATGACTTAACATTGAAAGACACAATTTACAGAAAAAATCATCAATCATTATTATGATTATTATTATTTTTATTATATTGTTATTATTGTCAGTGTTATTATTTATAATTCAGCTTTTCAAGAAGCTGTTTTATTTATGAGACAGTAGTCAAAGAGCTTAATGTTGTTTGAGTAACTGTTATTAGTTTCAAAGAAACTGATGTTTAAATTTATACATATTTTATGATATTCTTAACATGTTTCTCTATTCACAGATTTGTTTCTGAAGTTAAGAACAGCAGTATCACACATATGAACATTTGTGAAATGGATAAAAAAGTTAAAGTCAAAGAAGAGTATCCTCCGTCAAATGACACAGCCTCACCAAATGAGCAAGAATTATTCCAAGAGGTTGTTAGTATGAACACAAACAGTGATAATGTGCCAGTCAAAACAGAAATTAAATTAGAGACTTCTTTTACCAAATATCTTGTAAAGCAGAATATGTCTGAAACTGTTACATCCAGTAATATCTGGGAGATAAATTGCAATACAGAAATTGAGCAAAAAATACTAGTTTCGGACCTAAGTTCACAGAATAGGACAGATTTTGTTCCAGATGATACTGTAATGAAGGATAAGAAACTCAAAACCGAGCATGAAAGGGATAATAAGATAGAAATTAAAGAAGAGCCTTGGTACCTGGATACAGAAACTTCATCTCCTTCTGATGACATTAAAGTAAGTTTTGTAGAAATTTGCTGCAGCTAGATTGAGCGTGATTAGTTGAAATCACAACAATATATTCTGTGAAGTTGTAGAACCTTAGAATCAGCTTCACTTTCAATTAAGAGTAAACCTAACAGCAAATAGAACATTAGGATAAGAAAACCCAGTCATAGAGCAATTCCTTACTTGGAAGTGTTGAAAACAGTGTTGTTATGATAAATTAACTTTAAAGAGAGTCGATTAAAGACACTAAACAACACTTACTTTAAAATTTTTCCAGAACATGTTTCAGAGGCTTTGCCTCTATCCTCAGCCGGCCATCGACTAATAACATGTTTCAGAGGCTTTGCCTCTATCCTCAGCCAGCCATCGACTGGTGTAGTTGACGATATTTTGTCACAGGTCTCCTCTGGTGGCGGTTCAAGGAACTTGCTGAACAAATCTTTCTGGGGGATGTCGAAATTGAATACTTTGTTCCTATTTTTTGAAATGAAGATTTGTTCCCATGTGGATAGTTCTTGTTTTCCTGATGTATGTTTTAGTAGTTTTGGTTCTGGATTTATGTTGTGTTTTTTTTTCCCAAAAATGTGTGGCAACTGCTGATTTTTCTAATTATTTATATTTTATGTTTCTAAAGTGTTCCTTTGCTCTTGTTTCTAAATTTCTTTTGGTTTTTCCAATATAAATTTGACTACAGTCACTGCATTCAATTTGATATATACCAGATTTTTTGTTAGATGGAATGGCATCTTTGATGTTTGAGCAAATTAGGTTTTTTAAGGAGAAATGGTTGACTGGTGCTAGTTGAATGTTTTGTTTTTTGAAGACTTTTTTGAATTTATCATAAGCCCATGGATGGTACGTGAATTTTTTGAAAATTATTAGTTCCTGTAGCTGAAAAGGTTGTGGTTTCCTTTAGTAGCTTCTTCTTTTTTGCTAAGTTCACTGTTTTGTCCACTAATGATTTGGGAAAGTTATTTTTTTGTGCTATTTCAATTATTTTGTTGTATTCTGTTTTGTATTCTTCTGCTGTGAGAGGGATGTTTACCAGTCTGTGTGCTAAACTATTGAAGATTGCCTGTTTGTGGGATCTTGGGTTATAGCCATTAGCTTTTATGTAGTTGTCTGTCTGTGTTGGTTTTCTGTAAATGCCAAAGTCGATGGCCGGCTGAGGATAGAGGCAAAGCCTCTGAAACATGTTACGGAAAAATTTAATAGTAAGTGTTGTTTAGTGTCTTTAATCGACTCTCTTTAAAGTTAACCAGTCATAGAGGTTTAACACATTGCATATTTATGTCCCGAGTTTGAATCTCGGTCAGAGTGAGTTACCTGGATAAGGTTTTTCCAGGGTTTTCCCTTAACCTTCAAGACAAATGTCGGGTAACTCTAAGCTCCATGGACCCTGAACTCGTTTGAGCACCATTTCACCCAACTCATTCACTGTCTGATATAACTTAACATTGGGGCGGTTGTAAATTACAAAAAAAAAAAAAAAAAAAAAAAAAAAAAAAAATGCATATTTATACACCCTGCTGGATGTTCCAGGATAAACAGTCACATTATATAAAATATATACATTAATTTAAACCAAACTTTATAGATATCTGCCTTTTAGAAGCAACGTTTCTATTTTGTTTAAAAAAATATAAATTTATATGAGATCTTTGAATCAAAGAGAAACTGAATCTTGCACCTACTGTAAATGAACCATTTATTTCAGAAACCACCTAAGTGCGCTTTTTAAACTTTGGGAAAACTAAGAATAAACTGTTTTGCAGCTTAAGTATAGGTCTAGTCTCCTTGAAATATTTTTTTACCAAATCAAAAACTTGCTATTGAAATAATCTATACTTTTTTCCCTCTTTTAAGTTTTTGTCATAAATTTTTGAAAAAATTGCCTTTAGGTGGTTTCTGCTATTAATGAGTGTATCCAAAGTGGTGTTTTTAAAAGTTATTACTGAAATTAGGTCAAACCATTATTTTTTACCTGTTTTGGTCAGACACACTTAAGTATAAAAAAGAGTGTTTTTATTAGGCCTAAATCGAAAAACACATGTAGACTATGCGGTACAGTATGTCTATATACAAAGATCTGGCCTTATTCACTTATTCAGCTTCTGGCAACTCCTTGTCAGTTGTTGGCCATTGGATAATAGTGTCAGAAGGCTTCATATCCAATAGTGTATTCCATCAACTTTTTTATATCATGTAATTTTTTTTTTGGGGGGGGGGGGGTTGATTGGGACCTAAAACCAAAAATCTCACTGTGCAAAACCAGATGAATTTTAAAATTTGTTATAGCCTACCAAAATGTTTAGCTAAAAGAAAAATATAAACGTTTAAAGTAACCTGGGTAAAATAAAAGTAAACATACCTTTCCCAAACTATAAGCTTTCTCTGTTGGTAGTTCTGGAGGGCTGGCAGTTTTTAGCAATGTGAAGGAGATGTTATTCCTCCAATGAATTCGCTTGCGACCACTTTTCCCGCAGTTTCCTTGTTGTAGAGAAACTGTTTGTACTTGGAAACTTTGAATGCCTGCTTATTTTCCTACCTGATGTTTCGTCCGAATTTGGCATTTTCTTATATGATTTGGGCCACCAATTTTTGAAACTGAGAACATTGTGTGATGTAAGGTGATATACAGTAAATCGGCCAGACTTACTAGCTTTTAGCATGAGCTCTGCATATTCATCAGGGGTATAAATCCTGTCCGTCTTTCTCAAGAGATGCTTTACGGTTCCAAAATCTCTGTCACATGGGGAAAATTAGTGGCCACGTACAGGGTAGTTGTGAGTTATTGTCACAGCCAGTCACAACTACGTGAGGTCATCAAGTGTAATATGCCAACCATCACGAGAGAAATTTACCGCAGAAAGAACCTAAGCGACGACACTTGGGTTCTTTCTGAAATAAATGGATTATTTTCAAGGCTGAAAATAGCATTGCTGATATGAAACATAGGTAATTTCTGCACCAAAAGATGTATGTATCTTTAAATTGTGCAGTACCACCAAAAACACATTTTTTGTTATTTTGTCTCTTAGGTGGTTTCTGAAATAAACAATTCAAATATAGTACAGCATTACTTTAGAAAATGTACAAAATATTCTATACAATGTCAGTTTACTGAGACAAAAGAAATGTCACCTTCGGATGCTACTAAATTCAACAGCTACTTTACATTGTGATCACACAGTTATTAGCAGGAACTCAGTTCTTGTTTTCAAGCTTTCTGATTCTAACTGAGCTAATACATGGCAAGCAATATCGCACATATTGTAAGGCATACTGGATTTAAATGGCACCTCCACCACATTGTGAAGCATAGTAAAGCTGTATTTTTCTTCTGCTGCCCTTTAGTACCATTATTTCCTTGTATGAAAATCTTGAGATGCATTTGTGTACCCTGCTATATATTTTTCCTTAAAGACTGAGAATAACAGTTATATTCCTGGCTTCTCCTGGTCACTTTCCTAGGCACTTTTATTGTATCTGTAGCCATTGAATTAGGGTTGCAAACAGAAACATGATGCTCTTCTCCATCATTGTAGTAAAGCTCAATGTCACTTTGACTGCTTTCATTTAGACCTTCATTAAGCCACTATGTAGAGCAAGTCGTCCTCACGAACTCCCACCACAGATCTTTCTCTTAGTGCCCATTTCAACAACTGTTACATTAGTCGTTACATATGTAGCCCAGCTGTGCGCAACTGAGTTCAATCACAAATAACAAAAATACTGTCTCGCTAAAATATACTATAGCCAACTGACCATTTAGAACATATTGCATCAAGAAGCTACCAAAACCCCCACCACTATAAAAGCAGAAGCACACTTGCAAAAAGACGAATGTCGGGTAACTCTAAGCTCCATGGACCCCGGACTCATTTGAGCATCATTTCACCCAATTCATTCACCGTCTGATATGACTTTACGTTGGAGGACGTAAATTACAAAAAAAAAAAAAAAAAAAAAAAAAACACTTGCACAAGCAAAATGGCTGGGCTACATATGCAGCCCACGCAACTACTTGAGGGTTAATGAGGTAATCCAGTAGAATGTCACTTCTGGGCCTGTAGCCTGTTGTCCAGTCAATGAGATATCACCTGGTGTTTTGTCTGGGACATCTTGACAGAAAGGTGCTAACAACTGGAGTAGTACTTTTCTCCTCCACAAGTGGAACAAAAGTGAGTTTATGGACTACTGTCAACTCCATTGAGAGTGCATAGTTGGGACTGTAGCCTTTGCTTTTTTGACATTACCTACTACATAGCCTTCATCGTAGATGTCTCAGATCAGAAGTGTTGCTATTGAACCTGCAGATTCAGGTAGAGCATATGCTGCCCAACCATGGAGATTAGGCTGGCCACATTGTAAACATCATGGGGACGCTGGTATAATCAAGGCCTGGAAAAAAGTAGGACAGTTAAGCTCAGAGGTTCTACTCCCATTAGTCCTGGACCTGTAGGACCAAGGACCTGGGCCTCCTTCTACCCGGGAATGATGGAAACTCCGGGGCTCTTTCCATAGGGCAATATCTGGAGTCTAAAAAAGCCCCCCCCCCCCGCCCCCCGCTGAGCACAACGTCAAGACGGGATGGAAGTGGATACGCCACTTACGCGCGTCAACCCCGCAGGGAAGACTACCGATAACCTTGGTGGGGCCGAATGGTGATCTAGCACACCTTCTACTAGCTCTGCAGGCTAGTACCCGGGACTATTCAGGCAACCCTCTACCCCCTCTGGGCGGCCGCAGCCTGGCCGGAAGTACCCATTTACCCGTGGGTGTCGGGAACACACTGCCCCCTTGAGTCCAACCCAATCCGAACAACTCCCCTACGGGAGGGGCTCGGCATGTTCGGCCCGAGGTTCACAATGATGGGTTTGGATAGCAGTAAGTTACTGTTGAATTCTGAACTGCAACATAGTTATCAATGTTTTCAACCCTTCAGTCACTGAAGCCAAGTCTTTGTATATTAGATTAATGTGTAAAATGTACTTTTGTACTTACATAAAATTTGCCCCTTGTCATCGGATAAATAATAGTAATCTGGTGTGTCTTTGATTTCGCCGTATCTCAGTAATATCTCTATCTAGACATTGTCAGTGTTTAGGATTTTGTTTTGGCTGTAACCTGTAAATTCAGACCATATATCTTTTACCACCAGTCGTTCTATTGGTTACACTGATACCATAAGATGGGGTTACTTTGTGACATATATGCAAATTTTTGTATATAAATCTTGCGCCGCAACCATGAGGCCAGGAACGCTAATATTTGCGCCATAATCTTGCCCGATATATCATGCCATCTGGGTACTGAAGCCAGAAGCTGCCATGCTGTATTAGTTGCCGCTCTTGCCTGACTTTCTCAGACCTGTTTCCATGTTCTTCACTCATACTCTGGATACTTTGTCTGTTGAAGCGCAGGACGTGACAGAACCACCCGATACAGGTACCTGTTTTTGATACTTAATAATGTTGATTAGTTTGTGAAGTAATGTAATCTTTGCCTGAGCATATTTACGAGAGATATGAGAATATAATCAAAATATCTACATCTGAAGCGGCTACTTTGTGACATGCGGACAGTGTCACAAAGTAACCCGATGGGATGTAGTTGACAAATGCTATTTTCTTTCTCTCTTTTGCAGTCTGAAAGAAAGTGAAAAAGTATTATGAGTATGTACAAGTGTAAGCTAGGTGCACATCCCTACCGTAATTACACAGAGAGGATACCTTAAATGAGGCAGTACAGTTGGTGCTAACGAACAAGCTCTCAGGGTAGCATCTCAAAGGTTCGTGATTTGCTAAACATTGTGAGCTGATTTTGGAAGTAATAGGTATACATATTTTGACTTGAGTATTAGCAAAACTGCTCTATCTTACGCGCATGTACTGTCCTTCATTTTCAGATACAATATTCATACAAACACTATGGATGAAGACAAAAGAAGCATGAGGGTTGACTGACAAACCTGGAAAAATTCCTGGTCGTCAGCCTGTATTTACACAGGAGGAAGAAAATAAGTTTGTGGCTTATAGAATTGCTATGTCAACATTTGGTTTTCCAGTAACTACGTGTGATCTACGTTGTGAAAGTTTATCTGGCGAAAACAGGGAGAAGAGTGCTGGTGTTTAAGGATGGTTGTTTTCTTGGAAAATATTGGGCACTATCTTTCATGAAATGCCATAAATAAGTTCTATCTCAACGAATGTCCAAGAATATCACTTTTGCAAGAGCCTCGACCGATAAGGAAGTAATAGATATGTTTTTTTTCTAACTTAGAAAAAGAATTGCAAGATATCCTGCCTGAAAACCTATGGAACTATGATGAAACAAATTTGGTAGATGATCCTGGAAATAAAAAAGTTATCATTCAAAGAGGAGCAAAATATCCGGAACAAATTCCAAATGCATCAAAGGCATGTACTTCGATTATGGCATGCGAAAATGCTGTCGAAGAATTGACTCCACTTTATGTGAACTATAAAGCCAAGAAATTATAGTCAACTTGGACAGAAAATGGCCCAAAATGTGCCAGATAAAACCGCACTAAATCAGGGTGGTTTGACCATCAGCTCTTTGAGTTTTGGTTTCTATCGCTTATGTTCCCCCAGGGGCCTACTGCGGTAGGTACGGGAGTTGGCGATCCCGGGGTCCCGAGCCAAACTGACACCCTTGATGTGGGTTCCTCTTAGTGGTGAGGGGTCAGACAAAACACCCATCCACATGTAGGCTGTGCGTGGAGATCTGTGTCGGTAGAAAGGTTTGTCCTGGTGGTTGAGGGATGCGCATCTGAGCTCATTTCAGTGTACTTCTGAATTCGGGGAGGGTGCGCATTTCTAATACACTACTTTGGTTTCTGCTTCGCCTAAACAGGAGGTTAGGGACTAACCCACCCCTAATCAATCGGCCAGGACTAGGTATTGTACCAAATTCCAGGGTGAGTGGGACAGCAAGCTCACTATATCCCCTGTGTAGCCCTGTCATCCCAGTGGGATGACCCCTTGTTGGGCTCCGTGATGGGTGGGGAGCACTGGGGGATGAAACCTATTCCATTTATTACGGTAAACCTCAACTCCAAATAAAATATGAAATGTGGAAAGGACATGTTTGAAAACAATGTTAAACAAGTAGTTGAGTGTGGTCCTTGGGCACTGCTTTTTTACTCATAGTTTTCTTTTTAAAAAGGTGCCTGCTCCACTGTGTCCGTTTTGCAACGAAACGTTATCAGTCCAACATGTGCTGCTAGAGTGTTTTTACCCAGCTTACCTTAGGACGTCTCTGCAGCTGCCGGCCAGCTTTGCAGAAATGCTCGTGGATGATAATCAAGTAGTGGAGAAGGTTTTTAGATTCTTTTCTAGGTTAGACTTTAGGATTTAGTGAATGGAATTTTTTGGTAGGTTGGATTTATATTTGCTTTTATTTATTTTACTTGTGTCTGTTTTTTGTTATGTACGTTAATTTAAGTTTATTTACACTTTTATAGATTTTTAGAACGATTTATATCTGGCTTTTGCCATGACTAGTTTTTTAAAGGTCGCTGAAGGCCGATGTAGTTGAGTGCCCTTATACACATCATCATCATTATCGCTTATGCTTCCAATTCTGAAGAATCAAGTAGGTCCAAAAGCTTTTATCGGAGACAATTTAAGCTGGCATATAAGCCTAGATCTGCTACACCTCTGCAAGGAAAATAACATTAAGTACATTGTGCTCCCTCCAAATTCAACACATCTCCTGCAGCCACTCGATGTAGCATTTTTTCAGCCTCTAAAATCCATTGGACAGAAGGGCTGACAACGTGGAATAAGACTGCCTCTGGGAGCAGATGCACCACCATGTCTAGAGATCCAAGCGATCCGTCCCATGCCTTCTCAGAGAGCTGATGGATGCCCTAGAGCCAGGCGCCAAGAAGAATTTTAAGTCAGGATTCCGGAAGACCAGAATTTTTCTATTGAATAAGGACAAGATTCTGAAGCAGCTTCCACAGCCGCTTCTTGAGGAAAGTTTGGGATAAATGGCAAATAATGTGGGCGAGGTATTCCTGGAAGAATTGAACAAATTTAGGGTAGAAGTGACAAAAAGTTGTTTCACGAAGAGACACAAGATGCTAAATGTCCTGCCGATGTACAAGAAGCCAGAAAGAGTGAAGAGAACGAAATCCTCTGGGAGGAAAGAAATCATCTTCAAGCTAAGTTGCAGAATCCTGCCATAAAAAGTATTCGTGTAATGACAGACGAATAGACAGACAACAGCAGTGACATGTTTCCTTTCGCAAATCTGATGAAAGCTTGGGATGGCAGGAAGAGGATTCGAACCACTTAGATCTAGACCGTGCTTCGTCGTTGGTGCTTGCAAATGTTACAAACACTTTTCAAGTGGGGGATTTTGTGGTGGTCACTTTCAAACGCACACTTTTTCCCGGAAAAGTGACTGTTTTCAAGCATGAGGTATACATGTGAGTGTCATGGAATGATCAAAATTCTACTGGAGATGGCCAATCCACCTGGATGAAATTTTATAATCTTAATGCCAGATTTCACCAACAGATGTTAAAATCGACGTTAACAAATGTAACGTAACAATTGTGACAGCACTAACAAAGCTGTTAAAATCTTGCATTTTACCAACCTACTTTCTGAAAATGTTAACAAACACGTGTTAATGCCAAGAAACTTGTGTATATTACAGCCATAGAAGGCAATGGATGAGTCATATTATTTTCTGAACGTACTATGATGTGCTTTTGTTTTATTTTCGTCTGCACTACAGATTAATATGTCTCTACACAGCTAAAAAAAAATGGCGGATAAACATAATCGTAAACAAAAGCCGTGAAACAAATTTCTCATTGATGGAGAAAGAATTGTTGTTTGAATTGGTGACGAAGTATAAGGATATCGTGGAAAATAGGACAGATGCAGTGAATGAAAAAAGAGAAAGATATCACATGAGAAAAAAATTGAAACAAATTTAATTCCAATGTATGTTCATATTTCATTACTAGAACACGAAACATCATCTTCAGTATTACGTAAATTTAAAACGAGGTGTGAAGAAGTACAAGTGACGAGTGACTTGCACATTTCAAGATGGCAGGTGGACAGTGTATTATCCACATAATTCAGTGAATTATAAAATTGCAAAGTTATCAATACTTGAAGCAAAGGCAAAATTAGCATATTCCTTTCGATGCATGATCTAACTCAGTATTACGTAAATTTAAAATGAGGAGCGAAGAAGGACAAGTGATGAGTGACTTGAACGTTTCAAGATAGGTGGTAGACAGTGTATAATCTACATAATTCAGTGAATTATAAAATCACAAAGTTATTAATACTTGAAGCAAAGGCGAGATTGGCATATTCCTTTCGATGCAGGTTCTAACTCAGTATTACGTAAATTTAAAACGTAGAGCAAAGGACAAGTGATGAGTGACTTGAACGTTTCAAGACAGGTGGTAGACAGTGTATTATCCACATAATACAGTGAATTATAAAATAGCAAAGTTATTAATACTTCAAGCAAAGGCAAGATCAAAACATTGCTTTCCATGTATGTTCTAACCTCTTGTACTTTCGCAGTAACCTTCATAGCAACTTGTTTGGACAGTCTGTACCTCTGTGGAAAATTTTCTTCTGATAGCTCCTCAAAATAATTTCTCCTCAGAGGTGGTACTCTATTATGAATGCCATTTACACGGTCTTAACATAGCAAATTGACAACAACAGCTGCATTCACGCCTGCCATCTTGACTATTTACAATTGTTAAGGACTTAACGTCAGAAATTTGACTTGCTAGTTTAACAAGAGATTTAATACAAGTGTTAAGCTAACACTAGTTGGTGAATTGCAGTTTTTGTTATAACTATTGTTAAACCTGTGTTAAGTCTTAACATCTGTTGGTGAAATTGGGCCTAAGAGTGAAGATCTGTATGTCATCAACCCCCGAAACCAGTGGGAAACCCAAGGCCTATTTGAAGTAAAAGATATTGAATAGGCCACCCAAAATGTGCAGCACTAAGGTATAATGCTTACTGAGATAAAAACATTATTTTTGAGACTTTCTGGGTGATCAAAATTTCCTATATTGTAACATAACATTTACCAGAGTCTGTAATATGTTTTCAATAAACCTTTCATTGTAAATTGTTCTTTCACACTAGTCATTTGTAGGACGCACTATGAAAGGATAGAGCGAGACTGAAAAATTCAATGCCATAGCCGGGATATGAACCACGGATCTTCTGGTCTCCGTCCAGCCACTCTAAACCATTGAGCTACTATGGCCAATGTGCCATGACATTAAATTCTCCAAATGACTCGTGGTTTTTTTTTTAATTTTTTGGTCTGGCTCTACCCTTTCATAGTGCATTCTACACACGGCTAGTGTGAAAGAACAATTAATTTTCATTAATTGTACATAATAGTGGTCCGAACTATAAAGCCCAGGCCTTAAAGTACTTACAGGATAGTAAGTTGCCATTAAGGTAGTTGTCTCATGTGTTTATGAGAACTTAGTGATTTACCGGAAAAAAAAAACACGAGTCAGTTGGAGAATTTAATTTCATATCGGCATGTTGGCCATAGTAGCTCAATGGTTTAGAGCGGCTGGACGTAGACCAGAATATCCGTGGTTCAAATCCTGGCTATGGCATTGAATTTTTCAGTCTGGCTCTGCCCTCTTATACCTTTCATTGATTAACTGTGTGACAGTCATTTTTACTCTTGCTTTCCAAGGAGAAAATAAAGTTGTCACGAAGTTGACATGTTGTCACCTGACGGGGCAACATTGTGACAACTTTCAACCGCAATTTGTCTTTGGATATTAAAGATATAAATCCATGTAATACATTACAGTATAGAGGAAGGATGTATAAATACTGTGCAACAATCTATTTTGGGTTTTCTAAAAAATTCACCAGGCAGAGAAGGAAAAACCACAAAATCTTTCACAAAGTATGCAATATTCTTCGGGTATGCAAAATTTAACTTTTTTATGGGGTTTTTAGTTTAATGTGTCAGTATCCCTAATTTGAGTGTGTTGAATCAGAATATGAATTTAGATTTTCTACATCACATACCAATTTTTCACAATATAGGAAATAGTAATAGGAAATAGGAAATAGGAAATAGCCTCTATCAAATTTATTTTATATTATTAAATATAAGTTAATAAATCCATAACTGTGAACACAGCAGTCTTCTGAATTAACTAATATTCACATCATCAGTTAAATTTGAACATTTAACCAGATTTTTACATACTGCCTTGAAATGAAATGAAGGTTTCGTAGAGTTCATATTATGGAAAAAATTTGATGCACCTCTTTCCAGTGACCAGCAATATTCAGCTATCATATTCACATTTCACTTTCCCTGGTAGCTTCTTCCCATTTCCTTTATGTCCTGGTGAAATCTTTCATCCTGCTCCTCACCAACACAGCTGAGATATTCTGGAAAATTCCAAATGAGAGTGTAGGAAATGTACTTTCACGCTCATATTGCAGCCTAGCTTTCGGAAGTTCTCAAGCATATTTTCTACAGTATTTTTATAATTTGGATCCTTGTAATTTCCCATAAAGTTTTTTATGACTCTTAAAACCAATCCATACCTGTTTTTCAGTATCTGTCATTGTTTCTTCAAATGAGGTATCAGAAATCAACTTCCTAATTTGTGGAACAACAAATAATCTCTCTTTAATTTTAGTATCAGATATTCCAGGGAACTTCTTCTAGAAATATTTCTAGCAGTTGCCATCCTTATTCAAAGCCTTCACATACTGCTTCCTTAAGTCTAATTTTATGTGCAAATGTGATAGATGAACATTTTTGGGCTCCACAAGACACACATGAATTACATTTTTCATTCCTGGCACAAGACTGTCTCTCTGCTTCCAATTATTTGTTATCCAGTGATCGGATCAGTCTCTACTATCCCATTCACAAATAAAACATGGCATTTTGGTGTAGCCTGAATGCTGGCCTAGTAGCATGCCAATAACTTTTAAATCTCCACATACCTGTCACTTACATTCTGCATATTTGACTTTTTCTAGAAGTAATTTTAAGTTATGTTTCCTTGAGGTGAACTGAATGGGCTACTGGAACTGATGCATATTTATCTCCATTATACAAGAGTACACCTTTCAGACTAACTTTAAAGGAATCTATAAAAAGTCTCCATTCACCTGGAATATATTCATCAGCTCCCAAGGCAATCACTAAACCAGGAATATCGTGACAATAAGTAAGATTTTCTTCCTGGGAGAAATATGGAACAAATTCCTCTTCACAGTGTCTATACCAAGAAAATGATGCTCCTGGAGAAATGAGATGTTCTTCTTTTAGTCTGTGTCCTAATAATTCAGCGGCATTCTTAGGGAGATTTAAGTCTCTAACCAAATCATTGAGTTCTGCCTGTGTGAATTGTTGAGGTTGATGAAATTCCTGTTCTTGTTCTATATCTAAATCATTGCTGATGATGATTGCTTTCCAAATGCTTCTATTCGGAAGGCACAGGAAGACCGGGACCATGTAATATGGGTCTTTTTGCTGACAAATTTGGATAAGTGATTTCTTTCATATTTTTTGTGTTGTAGCCTGTAACATCACATTCACAAAAATAGCAATCATCCACATGGTTTCGAGGTTCATGCCAGACCATAGGAATAGCAAATGACATACTAGCTTTTTGTCCTTTACTTACACAGGTATGACATACATTTTTGGAGCCCATTTTGTGTCAAGATCTCTAAGCTTCATATAAACATAGGCTTTGTAGGCCATTTTAACAAAATTTGTAATATTTTGTCAGCTCTTTCAAACAGCAAAATTGCCACAGATATGGCAAAATATATCAGGGTTCTTTTTACACTTTCTGGAAGACATATTGCTTCAAATTCTCAAAATATGTATGACATACAACAGCCAATCACAAAAACAGATCCTCACTATTCGAAAAGCAGTTATAGACTGAGCTAAATTTGCAGAGATTGGACTTAAAATAAGCCATGCATCGTTGTCTGTTACACTGTTATTGTTGTGAGGCACTTTAATTTCAACAATGAAATCAGTACTGTTTCTTCATTTACTGGTTTCTTTTCAGCTCCATACAATGTATTGTGGCTTCGTTGGTTCGTGAAATAAAAAGTCCAATTACACCACTCAAAAATGTTCTTTATTTCCACCTTATTCCAATGTCACAATTACATAGAATTTTGTAATGTACCTGGCGTTAACGTGGTATGTGCATGGATCCCTGGTCACGTAGGCTTGTGGGGGAATGAAATGGCGGATTCAGCAGCCAAGACGGCTACTATGAAGCCCAGGGTTCGAGTACCATCTGACATCGGAAGACTTTAGGGCCGTATTGCGGAGAGCTGTGCAAACCTGCTGGCAGGAAGAGTGGTCCGCTCTCTGCAGTAATAAACTTAGATCTGTCAAAGAACTTCCGATTCCCTGGGTTACCTCCTGTCGGTCATCTCGTCGCGAGGAGGTGAGTTTGGCTCGGTTACGAATTGGGCACTGCTTTTTTACTAATAGTTTTTAAAAAGGAGCCTTCTCTACTGTGTCCGTTTTGCAATGAAGCGTTGTCTGTATGACACGTGCTGCTAGAGTGTTTTCACCTAGCAGACCTTAGGACGTCTCTGCAGCTGCCGGTCAGCTTTGCAGAAATGCTAGCGGATGGTAACGCAGTAGTGGAGAAGGTTTTTAGATTCTTTTCTAGATTAGATTTTAGGATTTAGCAAATAGAATTTATGGCTTTTTAGATTATATTTCTATTGTTTTATACTATTTTAACGCGTATGTATTTTTTGTAAGTTTATTGACATATTTATAGTGTTTTAGAGGAATTTATATCTGGCTTTTGCCATTACCAGTTTGTTTTAAAAAGGGCGCTGATGACCTCTGCGGTTGAGCGCCCTTATACTCATCATCATCATCATCATCATCATCATCATCATCATCATCATCATCATCGTAATGTACACAATTATTATTTCGCCAGTTCGTCTGTCCACGTACACTGGGCGCTCCTTACACACTGCTCGCCACGACTCACTCAACTGACGGTCGCCTCTCCTGTATTGATCGGCGGCACGAAGTTTCTCGAGAATTCCTTTTTTATGGAGGGGGAAAACATTCTCGATGCTTCGCCGTCCTTCGGGCGGGAGGAGGAGGGGGAAACGAAGACTCAGCCATCCTCGTGGTCTCCCCTCCCTCCACCTTGTCTCGCCTGCATTTATTGATCGGCAACGTAGAGCTTGCCGCTTGGGTAACACTGCTCCCTCCTCAAGCCTGGTCGTCCCGAACAGCACCATCGTAGTGGGCCAGGCGATCCAGGTGTACCACCAACATCTTTACTCGGGGCACCTTCTGGATGCGGTAGACCACGTCGTTAATCCTCTTCACCACACGGTACAGTCCTTGCCATGACTGCTGAAGCTTCGGGCAGCGTCCGTTGGTCCGGATAGGGCGGTACAACCAGACCAGGTCACCTTGCTGGAACCCTTGACTGTTGGCTTGCCTGTCGTATCGGGTTTTCATACGGTCGCTCGCCTTCTGGATGTTCTGGCGAGCCATCTCGTGCATGTCGTGGAGGTGGTCCACCAGTTTCTCCACATACTCGGTCGCTGGCTGTTTCACCCCCGGAGGGCTTCCAAAAGCCAGGTCACAAGGGAGGCGTAACTCTCGGCCGAACATTAAGCTGGCTGGCGTCATCCCCGTGGTGTCGTGTGTTGACGAACGGTATGCCAGCAAGAACAGTGTCACCCTGACGTCCCAGTCTCGCTGATGGCTGGCCACGACCTTCCTCAAGTGTTCCTCTAAGGTCTTGATTTACCTTTCCACCATGCCATCCGACTGGGGATGTAGAGATGTTTGTGCGGGTCTTGTTAACCCCAAGTCTCTATGGTGCCTCCTTCATCAGGTTGGACTCAATTGGTGCCTTGGTCACTGTGCAGCTCTAACGGTACCCCAAATCGGCACAACACTTGCTCCACGAGGCAGTCTGTGATTGTCTTTGCCTCTTGGTTCGGGATGGCATACACCTAAACACCATTAGGTACTTGTTGCCTCAGTCGGACACTGGAAACGGTCCAGCTATGTCAACGGCAATCCATTCGAATGGCACTCCGACGTTGTACTGCTGCATGCGACCTCGGCTCCTAGTCTGGGGGCCGCGACTTGCCACGCACACGTGACACTGACGGCACCATCTCTGAGCGTCTGCTCGGAGCCTCAGCCAGTAGTAGCGCTGCCGTAGTTTGTCAATCGTCCGGTTCGCTCCCAGGTGTCCTGAAGTACCGGCGTGCACTTCTTCCAAGACTTCCGGTACCTTACTCCGGGGAAGTACCAACTGTTCTCTCTGCGTCTTCCCATCGGGTGACTCCCATATCCGGAACAGCACGCCATCTCTGGTCTTCAACGAGTCCCATTGGGCCCAGTACGACTTGTAGGTGGCACTCCTCGGTGCGATGTCCTCCCAGGTTGGTCTCGTCCCTGCTTCCACTTCCATCAAGAGTGGCCCCAAGTCTGCGTCCGCTACCTGCTCCCTCCTCAGGCCTGCGCTATCCCAGCCGTCCGCAGGCACTGCCACAACTACTCGGAATGCTGCGGCACGCTCCTCTTTCACTCTTGTGCACTGGCCGCACTCTTTTGGGCAGGGTCTTCGGGACATGGCGTCTGCGTTACCGTGGCTCTTCCCTCTACGACGTTCCGAGGTGAAGTCGTACTCCTGCAGCCTCTGGACCCAAAGTGCCGTCTGGCCTTCCAGGTTCTTAAAGCTCAATAGCCAGGTTAGGGCGGAATGGTCAGTCCTCAGGTGAAATGGCTGACCGTATAGGTACTTGTGGAAGTGCTCCAAGGTCTTTACTACTGCCAGTAGCTCTCGGTGGGTGACGCAGTAGTTCTTCTCTGCCTTGGATAGCGTCTTGCTGTAATAGGCTGTCACCCGCTCATGGTCGTCCTGGATCTGCGATAGGACACCTCCAATTCAATGGTCGCTGGCGTCCGTGTGCACAATGAAGGCGCCACCTGGTTGTGGAAATCCCAAAATTGGAGCGCTGCACAGGGTCTTCTTCAGGTGCTGGAAAGAATATTCGGCGTCCTCCATCCACACATAGAGCCGGTGTTCCGCTGTCAGGTGGGTGAGGGGTTTGGCGATGTTAGAGAACCCCTTTATGAAGCGTCGGTAATAACTACAGCCCTAGGAAACTGAGCAACTCCTCCTTATCCTTTGGGCGAGGCCAACCTTTCACAGCCTGTGTCTTCTCCGGGTCTGTGGCCACTCCGGTTGCTGAGTCTATGTGGCTCAAGTAGTTCACTTCCTTGCGGAAGAGCTGGCACTTCTTCGCGTTCAGCTTCAAGTTGGTCGCCTGCAATCTCTGTAGCACCTTACTCAGATTCTCGAGATGGTCTTCAAAAGTTTTACCGATGATGATGATGTCGTCCAGGTGTAGCAGGCAGGCGTCGTAAGTCAGTCCTCTCATCACTGACTCCATGAGGCGTTGGAAGGTAGCTGGTGCGTTACACAGGCCAAAGGGCATAACTGTGAACTGCCAGAGCCCTTGGCCTGTCGAGAATGCGGTCTTGTCCTTGTCTCTCAGATCTAGAGCTACGTGCCAGTAGCCCGACTTTAGGTCCAGGGTCGAGAACCACTGTGCACCAGCGAGTGTGTCCAGGGTGTCGTCAATCCGGGGTAAGGGGAAGCAGTCCTTCCGGGTGACAGCATTCAGCTTCCTGTAGTCCACGCAGAAGCGTAGCTCGCCGTTCTTCTTCGTCACCAAGACTACAGGGGAACACCAAGGGCTGTCAGACTCTTCATTCACCCCCCCTGGATCTCATGTCCTCCAGCATGTCTCGTACCGCCCCTTGCTTCGCCAGCCGAACGCGTCTATGTGGTTGCCGAATAGGCCGGCCATCCCCGGTGTCGATGCGGTGAAGCACTTTGTCCGTGCGGCCGTAGTCACTATCGCCTTGGTTGAAGACGTGCTGGTATCGCCTCAGCAGTTGTCGAACTTTCTCCAGTTCTGCGGTCAGGTTTTCGGCCGCCCTCTCCAGTAAGCCTTCTAGCCGGGGCCCCAGTTGTTGTGTCGTCACCGGCTCCTGTGTCTAGTCGATTGCTGTTACGCTCACCACGGGCTCGCACGTTCCCAAATCCGTCCCGGCCTGGACGTCGTGATCGGTGTCACTGGATTTAGCAGTCTCACTGGCACCTCCTCTCGGCCCGGCAGCAATGCCCTGGCTGCACACAGTCCGTGTACAGGCGTCTTCAGGTCCAGCATCATGTTCCTGGTTCTCTGGCCTTCCAGTCGCGCCGTCATCACCACCTCGCTCCTCGCGGAGACAAGCACGTCTTCGTTCAAGACGACCCTGCAGGTTCCAAGGCGCTCTTCGGGTTGACAGAGTAAAACCTCTTCTCCGTTGAGCCACAGGACCTTCCTGCCGACGTCGACCGTCGCCTCGTGGTTCCTGAGGGCATCCAGTCCCAGAATTACCTCCTCAGCCACCTTCACGACGAACACCCACAGACGTACGGTACTTCTTCCCAAGGTCAACTTTAGCATGGCCTCCTCCACAGGCAAGGTGTCGCCCGATGCCGTCACAAGCTGGTATGGTCGGCTCGGCTTCCTCGTCGGCAAACCCTTCGCCACGTCAGGTCTGATGATGGTCACGGCTGCCCCAGTGTCCACCAGCACGCGGCACGGCTTCCCTCGCACCCAACCGTCCGCGATGAGGCTGTCATCCATACGCCGGCTGACGGCGCGCAGTGTCACTCGAGGGGATGGTGGTAATTGCGCCGACGTGCCCTTCTCCACGCCGGACGTTACTCGTTCATCCGGCTGCCCTTTCTGGTGTCGGCAGTCTCTCTCTAGGTGTCCCGGCTGTCCACAACCCCAACACAGGCCACTAGGTGTTCGCCGGCGTCCCTCGGATGGTCTTCTGTCTCCGGCGTAGTGGACACTCTTCGTTCTTGACGTCGGGGTAGCAGTCATCTTGGTCGCCTCCATCCTTAGTGCTGCCGTTAGCGTCTCGTGGACAGTTTTGTTATCGCCGAGCATTAGGCGCTGACGAATGTCCGTGTCCCGTACACCGTCAACGAATGTGTAGGCAGCTTCCCGGGATACGCACTCTGGTGGGAGGTCGTCTAGGGCCTTGCTAGCCAGTTCAACTGCCAGGGCGAGCTCCAGCAGCGTCTCCCCTGGCTGCTGTGACCTTGCCTTTAGGTGGCTCTGGTACGCTGCGATTAAGCGGTGGTTTCCAAGACGATTCTCCAGGGCCTCCCAGATGTCCTTGGGCGCCACCGTTGTCTGTACCGCGTTCAGGACTTCCGCGGCCCGACTCTGGAGGCTGGCTATTAACTGTGTGGCCTCCTCCTCTGGTGACCATCTGTTGTACTTGGCTACTGCGTCGAGTTGGCGGCGGAAGACCTCAAACGTTGACGCGCCGTCATATTTAGGAGCTTTGATGCGTGCAGATGTTGTGTCGCGTCCCGGTGCGTCGACCTTTAAATCCTTTAACCTCCTGCCGACGACGTCCTCCACCATGGCGTTCAGGGACTTTGCGTTGCTGTCAGCCTTTCCCTCCAGCTCATCAACGCGGCTTGCCAAATCTTCGACGCGCTCGTCCACTTGACCCATCCGCTTGCCGAGCTCTGTGACGTCATCTCTCACGCCGGTCAGCTACTCTTCGAACTTCAAGGCGAGGGCCTCGTTTGCCGCTTTCATCTCCGTGGTCAATTCGGTCATCTTCGCGGTCAGGCTGTTGTTTGTGGCTTCCATCTTCTCGGTAAGGTTATCGTTAGCTGTCCTTATTTGTTTCAGCTCTGCGGCCAGGTTGTTATTTGCCGCCTCCGTTTTTGCTGTTAGTTCCGCGGCCAGGTTGTTATTTGCTGCTTCCCTCTTCGCTGTTATTTCGGCATTCATTTCTTCCTTCTTCTCGGTGATGTCGTTGGCCGTCTTCATTTCTTCCATTTTGTGTAAAATCTTTTCCAGTACTAATTTCATGGCCGTACTCCCACTTCTGACGCCAGTTGTGACTTGGTGGGTTCGTGAAATAAAAAGTCCAATTACACCACTCAAAAATGTTATTTCCACCTTATTCCATTGTCACAATTACATAGAATTTCGTAATGTACACAATTATTATTTCGCCAGTTCGTCTGTCCATGTACACTGGGCGCTCCTTACACACTGCTCGCCACAACTCACTCAACTCAGCTGACGGTCACCTCTCCTGTATTGATCGGCGGCCCGAAGTTTCTCGAGAATTCCTTTTTTTATGGAGGGGGAAAACATTCTCGATGCTTCGCCCTCCTTCTGCGGGAGGAGGAGGGGGAAACGAAGACTGAGCCACCCTCGTGGTCTCCCTCCACTCTGTCTCGCCTGCATTTATTGATCAGCAACGTAGAGCTTGCCGATTGGGTAACAGTATTAAGCAAAGAACTACATTAAAACATTTTATGTATAACTACTAATTGTGTAAAAATGGTATGTAGTAGAAGAAAGCTGATTCCATTTTTGGAATCAGCACATCAAATTTAGTAAAGCAGACCTATTTTGGAGGAAATCCCAGAATCGTGCATAATGATTTATTATTATGTGTTTGTGTAAGGCAGACTCAGTATCCCCTAACCATATGGAACTTCCTTAGAGTAGACAATGGGAGATCAACAAGTGTCCTGTGACATTCATATAAGTACATTATATTTACCATCACAGCCTGTAAAAGGTACTGGAGTTAGGCAAGGCTGTCTTCTACCCACATGGTCATTACCAAATTGATTTTTCATCATTCCTTTGGCTCACTAAGACAATATGGGCACCTCATCAGTGTGAGTGTGACACAGTCATCTTCTTGACCAATACTAAGTTGAGCAATGTACTGGAACATACTGCCTCTAACATTTTGCTAGTGATTTCTTTATTTAACAGTGTACTTCATTTCATTTTTGTGGCAACATTTGTCATAATTAATCATAATAAAATTTATATGAAGAAACCCATCCGCTACATTATTGATGTACATTTCAAATTTCAAGATTGTTACTTACAATTCCAGTGTGTCATATAGCTGGACTCCATTGTGGTTAATGTAGCTGAACTACCCAATGTGCTTTTGTTTATTCTCTGTTGCTTCCTATTCAGACATATCTGTCTTAATTTCCCTAAATGTCTGTGTAACTGATTTACTAAATGGTCCTGCTAGTTGTGTAACCTCTAAATTAAACAAATACTTTCTCCATTGTTTGTATTTCATACACTTCATTACTTGATAAAGTAGGAAATGTATGTTTCCACATTTCTTCTAACCATACTACAAAGCAGGTTAGTAAAACTGTATCTTTGAATTATTCTGTTACAGGATGGGGACTTCTCTCAAATAAAATCCTCAAGGTAAGACTTCTCTCTTTTCATTTATGATCATTCTGTCTTTGGTATGTTTACTTTTGCTCATATTTTACGTATCCTTCATTTGTATTTTAGCACATTTCTCATTGTGCTCTTGCACTGTTAATGATTGATGTACAGTAAAAAAATTTAAAAAATTTACTTACCATCCTTGGGTTAATAAATATTTTCAAATAAGTTGGTATAACTTTAATTCCTCAAAATAAATATAGTATTAAAAATGTATTACAGTTTTCTAAAAAAAAGATAAAATTCCTAATAATAAAAAATCTGGTGTTTATCAATTTAATTGGTTAGATTGTGATCAGGTTTATATTGGAAAGACAAAACGTAGTTTGGAAACTAGAAAGAAAGAACATTTTTATAACATTAGATATAAATAAATTGATAAATCGGCCATAGCAGATCATTTTTGGTCATTTAACCATGAAATAAATCCCGAAGTTAAATTATTAAAACAATTAAATGTTCCCATAGATTTAGTAGTTTGGGAAAAAATATTTATTTAAAAAAATAAAAATCGCGTAATGAATTTTGACATACCGGCAACTGATTCTGTTTTTAGGTTTGTTTTGCTTTCAGATGTTGGTAATACGTAAATATGTAAATATGTAAATACATGGTATCCTTGACAACAAAGTGTGTTGACTGAAGATGTGGGCAAATGCTCATGAAATTAATTTCGTATAAACAAGATAGAAGTATTGTCATCAACTTCTTAAGATAAGTGGGAAGTAATTACTAAATATTTTTATTTGTATAATGGTAATTACATGCTAAAAGTTCTAAATCACAGTTGGTCGTGTCTGAAGAGAATCATGTGGTGGCTTATTGACTTCGTTGTCTTTTTGCTTGCCTCTTGTGATGGAGTTCCGCAGAATGCCTATACAAAAACCAACAGTAATCCGCAAGCATTACTTCATTCCAACGGCCCTGATATCTTTGTTCCATAACAGAAATGTCCTGATGGTATCTCTCCCCATGTTCATCACTAACAGCTCCACAACTAGGATGGAAAAAAGTCTAGGTGGGAGTGGAGAAAATGGGTCTTAAGGGACATATTGCATCCAAGGTTACGGTATTTTTGCAGGAGCTTTGTCACCAAATGCTTGTAGTTGTCATCTCTTTTATTGCTTAAAAATCCATGAACAACACACTTGAAGGCTTCCCAAGCTTCCTTTACTTTCCCCTGCAAAATTTAGGTCAATGCAGGATCCTTTACAAGTTTTCTTATTTGTGGTCTGACAAAAATATTTATCTACTATATTTATCATTTTAGTAAATTGTATATTTATCATTTTAGTAAATTGTATTTTAACTTGACGAAGCCATGAAAATGTAAAAATGTTTTTCAAATGGTGAATAAAGAATACAATAAAACACAATACAATGCCTTCCTTAACTTTTGCATCACTTAATTTCCAAAACTTCTCTCTGATAGTGTTTTGTTATTTGACAGGTTTGCCAGCTCCCCAAAAAAAATTCCCCCAAATTTAAAATCTTCACTCTAAAAAATGAAATGTCACTTTATCTTCAATACAAGAGCTAATCTTACATTTTTATGGTAATTTTTGAATTCAGCAGATGGAATTACATGTAAATTCACTATTTTTAAGCCCGAAACATTTTCATTGTTGCTCAGTGTAATTAATCCATCAAATTAAGTATTGAAATCTATTGTATAATTGATTCCGCCAATACTGTGCAGTATTCTATACACTTACATGTGGGTTGATCAAATACAAACTGTATTTTTATTTGTCTAATATTTATCAGTTACATTATATTCTGCCAAAATGTTTTTTATCAATAATCCAGTGGAAATATACTTCAAAGTCTCATGAATGTGAATAAATCTCTTTTATAGAAGGATGTATATGAAAACAGGAGAGAGAGCAAGCATATCAAACTTCTGCTTCATGCAATGCACAAGTTTTCCAGAATATCCTCTTCCAAAACTGTCTCTTATGTTAAAGATATTAGTTTTGTATGCTTAAACTTGCATCTTTATGATTGTAATTAAAATGGCCATATAACCTGAAACATATGATCTTGTGAAAAACTGAGTGGTGTCTAGATCAGTTTCAAGGGCTACTTGCTGTCAACAGGACAGAACAGCAGCTGTTGAATTCAGACAAAACACAAATATGTGACCAGGTTTACAATTCTGGTCTTAATTTTCCATACATTTAAATTCATTTCACTATTTGTTTACTCATATATCATGCATTTTTAAAGCTTCATCCTGAATTTCCTTCAAAGTCCTTAATATGAACCTGTATTATATATATTTTTTCACATGTAAATTTCAAGTGAGAAACAAATCCTATTCCACTTCATTTTCAGATTTGCTTAACGGAAGTGTTAAGAATTCTCTGTGGGTATTAACAATGTGCAACATGTTGTTTCCTTATAGGTCCCAATGTTTTTCCTATTACAACGGTGAGGCTATTGAATCTCAAGTAGTCCATAATAACTCACTTGTTAAAGTTTTACTATTGTTTCAGCATCTTATAACCTTTTTACTACCACAAAATATGTAATGAAACCTTTATGTTTTCATATGAGACTAAATATTTAGTAAATAAGTCCTGCGCCATGGTGTAGCGGGCTAAGGCATCATGCCTTGGTCCCTGGCCACAGAAAGTGGCCCGGGTTTGATCCCACCCATGGGGTGCGGATTTTACGTCCCGGGTATAGGACCGGTTCCCACTTAACATCATGAGGAAGTGAGGACCTTACGCTAGGTAAGCGGCCCTGGTCATGGAAACCAACATTCTGGCTGGGGGATGCCGAGATGCTGACCACATCTCCCCGTATCAGTTGAATGATCGTCCACCTCTGCCCTGCATAGGTGGGCGTGAGACCGGCAGTCGAGTTGGTAGGCCTTGGCCCTTTAAGGGCTGTCACGCCATGGGTTATTATTATAATAAAAAAGATAAAAACAGCTAATTAGGAATAAGGACAGTAATGTTAATATTGTATTTAAGACTCATCTTTCTTTTTTAACTATTGAACCAATAGCCCCAAAGATGCTAAATCAGTTTTCTGCATAGGCTAGTGCTTTCATGTACACTGACCGTATTACACTGATGCCTTTATTTCTTCCTCAATGAAACAAGAATGTAAACATGAGAAAATTTCAGTCGTGCTTGTTCAGGAGAACATAATAGTGAAAGCTTTCTTCACTTGCTATGGATAGGTAGCAGTAGGTACAATTCTAATCTAGGTACAAATTTGTCAGCTGCCTATATTACGGGCTGATAGTGGTGTTGGCTCCCTGGCCATTAACCTCTATCCTAGCCCTTATATGACCTTGACCTAATGTTCTGATTGTGTCTTCCAATTCTCTACCTCTTATTTCTTTGCCCTTCTCAACCATTTCTCTTTGAGTTTGTCAGCAAATTTCCCCACCTCCCTTAATCTTTTCTCTCTTTTCAACGTAAGCATTTTTATTGTTACTACGTAAGCCCCTTTATTATCCCAGTTCTTATCCCAAGGAGGTGGCAGTCAAGTAAAATAAATGCATTTTTTGTGACATTTGAAGTACTATTGCAGTAGTAAAATGACGAAATATTTGTATGATACAGTCGACCACCTTACTGTGTCTTGTAGGCATTAACATTAAGAGTTTACTTACCCTTTCTTCATCACAATCCTGAGCAGAAGAAATGTTGCAGTACTGAGCTGGACACTTCCAGGTTAATGTAAACACAGCTAAGGATATTATAGATAGTGTGACTTTTGTGGGTTCGTGGAATAAAAAAGGTCCAATTACACCACTCAACAATGTTCTTTATTTCCACCGACTTACAGTTTAACACTTGCCAATTACACAAAATTACTTGCTGCACACAATTACAATTTACCAGTTCGTCCGTTACAACTTCACTTGTACTCGCGATTACATAAACTCCGATACTCATACACAGTTCGTACAGTCTTCCGTTGCACAATCCTTTCGTTCATTAACACGTCACTGACTAACTCTTACACCAAGAACTGCGACTGTCTTCTCGCTCACACTCACTAACCAACTGATTGACCAACTCAACACAGCACAACAACTCACTGACTAACTCTGTCTGTCTGTAACCCTCTTTATATCGGAATATCGCCGGTTTCTAGTGACCAGGAGACTGTTCCAGTAAACGAAAGATCGAGAAACAGGTGTAGAGAAAACAGGCGACCAGTCATGTTTTCCCCTAACCACAAGCCTGTCACCACTACAAGACAAACGAGGAGAAGGTGTGGCTAACGCGGTCCTCCCCCCTGCCTTCCGTTCGCAGCTGGTACAGGGTGCTCCAGAGGTTCCGTTACACTGCTCCCTCCTCAAAGCTGTTCGCCCTCGAACAGCCCCATCGTAGCGTGCGAGGCGGTCCAGGTGTACCACCAGCATCTGCCCGGAGTCTGAGCCAGAAGTAGCGCTGCCGTAGTTTGTGAGTCATTCGGTTCGCTCCCAGGTGTCCTCCTGAAGTACCGGCGTGCACTTCCTCCAAGACTTCCGGGACCTTGCTTCGGGGAAGTACCAACTGTCCTCTCTGCGCCTTCCCATCGGGTGACTCCCATACCCGGAACAGCACGCCCTCTCTGGTCTTCAACGAGTCCCATTGGGCCCAGTGCGACTTGTAGGTGGCGCTCCTCGGTGCGATGTCCTCCCAGGTCGGTCTCGTCCCTGCGTCCACTTCCCTCCAGAGTGGCCCCAAGTCTGCGTCCGCCAGCTGCTCCCTCCTCAGGCCTGCGCTATCCCAGCCTTCAGCAGGCACTGCCACAACTACTCGGACTGCTGCGGCACGCTCCTCCTCTTCCACTCTTGTGCGCTCGTGGCCGTCCTGGATCTGCGATAGGACACCTCCAATGCAATGGTCGCTGGCGTCGGTGTCCACAATGAAGGCGCCACCCGGTTGTGGGAAACCCAAAATTGAAGCACTGCACAGGGTCCCCTTCGGGTGCTGGAAAGCGTCTTCGGCGTCCTCCGTCCACACATAAGGCCGGTTTTCCTCCGTCAGGCGGGTGAGGGGTTTTGCGATGTTGTCGGCCTTTTCCTCTAAATCATTAAGGCGGTCGTCTACTTGACCCTTCCGCTTGCCCAGGTTCGTGACGTCATCCCTCACGTCGGCCAACCGTTCCTCGAACTTTGCGGCGAAAGCCTCGTTCGCCACCTTCATTTCGGTAGCCGGACCGTCATTCGCTGCTCTCATTTCCGTGGTTAACTCGGCCTTCACTTGTTCCATCTTCTCGGCGATGTTGTCCCTAGCCGTCCTGATTAGTTTCAGTTCCGCGGCCAGGTTATTTCTAGTCTCCAGCTTCTCTGTTAATTCGGCCTGCATTTCTTCCATCTTTGCGGCCAGGTTGTTATTTGCCGCTTCTATTTCCGTTGTTAATTCGGCCTTCATTTCTTCCATCTTCCCGATTAGTTCGGCCTTCATTTCCATCATCTTCTCCAAAAAAATTTCCAATGCCGCGTCCATGGTTGTAATGTTCGGTGATTTTGTTTTCCCGCTTCCTGACACCAGTGTGACTTTTGTGGGTTCGTGGAATAAAAAAGGTCCAATTACACCACTCAACAATGTTCTTTATTTCCACCGACTTACAGTTTAACACTTGCCAATTACACAAAATTACTTGCTGCACACAATTACAATTTACCAGTTCGTCCGTTACAACTTCACTTGTACTCGCGATTACATAAACTCCGATACTCATACACAGTTCGTACAGTCTTCCGTTGCACAATCCTTTCGTTCATTAACACGTCACTGACTAACTCTTACACCAAGAACTGCGACTGTCTTCTCGCTCACACTCACTAACCAACTGATTGACCAACTCAACACAGCACAACAACTCACTGACTAACTCTGTCTGTCTGTAACCCTCTTTATATCGGAATATCGCCGGTTTCTAGTGACCAGGAGACTGTTCCAGTAAACGAAAGATCGAGAAACAGGTGTAGAGAAAACAGGCGACCAGTCATGTTTTCCCCTAACCACAAGCCTGTCACCACTACAAGACAAACGAGGAGAAGGTGTGGCTAACGCGGTCCTCCCCCCTGCCTTCCGTTCGCAGCTGGTACAGGGTGCTCCAGAGGTTCCGTTACAATAGACTCATTATTTGTGGCTCTTGATTTTTCCTTTGAGTCTCTTAATGCTGCAACAAATCAGTTAATAGACAGATAGATATTTAGAGAGATAGATATTTATTTAATGCTTGTCAGTTTTGCATTATTTTAACATACATTTCCTTAAATTTAAATTTCTTACACTATAGTTAATCTGCTCAGCGCTAAACCTAGCTTTGGCACCCTGGCCTTCCTGCTAATGATGTAGCACCATCCCTTCTCTATTAAACATCACTCTCCCTCTTCCCTGTCACCACCTTCTCCTCCTCTTCTATTCTTTGTTTTCCTTAGCAATTTCTTCTTTATCGTGGCCAAAAAGCCCTCCATTTCCTTACACTTCTCTTTCCCTTTAACATTCAGCATTCTAAAAACTATAATACTCTTTTCTAGGCCATCCCACCTCGAATTCCATATTTTCTTTCTCCAAGCTTTTACCTCTTTGCATTCTATTAGGCTATGCAAATCATAATTTTCTCCTTCATACATAACACGTTTTATCATCCACTGCCCTTAGCCCTTTTAAGAACATAGTCCCTGTTCTTACCCAAGCCCACCCTTCTCTTCCCCTTTTATTGCATATGTCCACATATTTTTCTCTTGCCTACTCTTTTTTTACTGATTTATATAATCTCAATGACTTCTTTTCTTCTATGTTCCCCCAAATTTCTTGCCTTTGCATGTCTTCTACCCTACACCTTACTACACTCTGGAATCCCTTTACATTTCTCTCCTCTAGTGACCATAAATCTCCCATTGCTACTCTCCTTAGCTCCTCCCCTATATTCATCCACCAGCTATCCTTGCGTATGTTTACCTTTTATTGCTTTATACATAATTTCAATACTTCATCTTCACTCGTCAAACACCTGTACCAATATTTCACCACTCTTTCTAGCATTATAGCCCATCTCCCTGGGCTTCCTAGTTCTAGCAAAGCTACCTCCCTTGGTGCTGTTGTTATTAGACCCAGTAGTTCTTTACAAAATAATGTATACATGTGATCTAGTTTCTCTGTATTCTCTTTAGTTCCCCATATGCCATTTTTATTCTAGTATTGCTTCATACATTGTATCCACTTAGCTGATAGGTCTGGCGATTTATACTTATATTCTTATCCCTGCCATAGCTATCTTTCCTCTTGCCACTATCTTTTTGTTACGCGCTTCCCATCCTCCATTACAGCTCAGTCATACCCCTAAGTAGTCAAACTCTTTTATTACCTTTAACTTTTGCCCTTTTATGTTCCATCTCTCCTCTCTCGTTAGTTTGTTACCCTTCTTGCTCATCATTACCTTGAATATTAATGTTCACTCGTATCCCCCATTCTCCACAAAGGTTGCTTACTTCA
Source organism: Mantis religiosa (assembly GCA_030765055.1). Lineage (NCBI taxonomy): Eukaryota > Metazoa > Arthropoda > Insecta > Mantodea > Mantidae > Mantis > Mantis religiosa. The sequence continues at coordinate 445,697 of CM060954.1, read as the reverse complement.
TCAATCGCCTTTTGTAGGCCTATAATGGTAAATGCTCCCACCATTAAATCATCAGCATATAGTAGGCCCGGTGTCTCCATATTGCCAATCACTGGACAATGCTCATTACTTTTTCCCACCCTCTCTATTATGTCATCTATGAATAAATTAAATAAGATAGGGCATATCTTACACCCCTGTCTCAGTCCCACCTTTTGCTCAACAGCCTCTGTTATCCCATTCTCAAATCAGCTAGTGCCAGATATCACACCTTTTTAAACATTATCTACAGGTAGAAATGATACTGAGTTGGCAATTATTAATGTTGTAGTTAAGAAGTACAATTTTATTCCAGTCAAAGCTCAGTATTTATATTTCACTAGAAATAGATGTTTTTTGAGGTTTGCTGAATAATAAAAAGAGCACTTTTAGAAGTATGTCTGTGTTATGGCTTGAACTTAATGAATTGAACACTGAAAAGTCAAAATAAATTCAACTAAATTCCGAACATAGTATTTTTATGGACAGACACTATTTGACATTACAATACTGGTAGTCCAGACCTTATTATTGTACTGCATTGAAGTGTCCATACCGTTGATTTCAGCATATCCAAAAAATTGTACTTTAACAATTTTCCATTTCTCCAACTGGAGATTTTGACTGCCACAACCTTTTTTCCATGACCAACATCATATAAAAGTTGGTGCAAATGCCAGGCTGGAACATGCTAGTTATAAGTTGACCCATGAGTATCAGAGTAGTTGTGAATCAGTTCAGTGGTTTAGTTAAAATGAATTGCTGAATCTGAGCAGCATGTAAGATTTTTTATTTATTTGTCAATAGACTGCAAAGCATTTTCTGACATTGTCAATTACAATCTAAAAGTTTACAATTATAGGATGTAGAGCAAAATATAAACAGTATAAAAGCATTTACAGATCATCAACTTTGTACAAACATTTATCCATTAAAAAGTATTTTAATTTGTTTTGAAATTGCTTTGTACCATTTAATGCTTTAATTGATGTTCGCAGTCTATTAAATAAAATCTGTCCCATTATAAAAACATCTCTATCAGTAGATCGTTTAGAAGTACAGTCTCTAAAATAGTCATTATTGTGTCTGCTTTATAATTGTGTACATCAGCAGTCTTCAAATTTACCTTACAACAAAAAGAATTGCTTTATAAACATATAGTGAGTATAGTGTGAACGTTTTGTTTGTTTGAAAATATCTACACAAGAATCAGTATTTTTTAAGTTAAAAATTATCCTAATACACCTTTTCTGTAGAATGAATACTCTGTCCAGATGTACCCTTGGACAACTTCCCCATATTTCAATTCCATATGATAGGTATGGGAAGATAACACCATAATAAATATTTTTTAGTAGTTTGGTATCACCTATTGCCTTAAAATGCCTAATTAGAAATATTGATTTACTAATTTTTTTACATAGATAATCAATGTGACTACACCATGTCAATTTATTGTTCATATAAACCCCTAGGAATTTATGGCCACTTATATCCTTTAGGCCAGTTATCTATCTGTAGATTGATGTTAAAGTGAGTCTTATTTGTCAGGCTAATTTGCATTGATGTGGTTTTTTCCAAATTGCATTTGAGGTTGTTTTTGTCAAAATAACTTATTAAACGTTCTCCCAGAGAGCTCCAATCCTGAATTAAATTCTTGCTATTTACAGCAGACCAGATGACAGTTGTATCAGCTGCATAAGATATTATACTTGCATTGTGAGTAGTAGGTAAATCAGTTATTTACATAATGAACAGAATTGGTCCTAAAACACTATCCTGAGGAACCCCGTATTTTACAGTCTTACAAGTGGCGTAATAGATGTTTTGATAGTTTGCATTTTGGTAATTAATTTGTGTGTATTGTGTTCTACCTTTCAAGTAAGAAGTAATTAAGCTCTTGGGTATTGCTTTTATACCACAACTGTCCAATTTTTTAATAAGAATATCATGATCGACACAATCAAATGCTTTTGATAAGCATTTAAGTAAAGAGTTCTCTGACAATCGACAGGCAGTTCAATCTGCGAACACTGGGTTTTGTTGAGCATTGAGAAGCAACAGGCAGTGCTAGTGTATGACACATCAGACAAAGAATAGAGTACAATGGATAAAATAAAAATTGAAAATGACTAAGTTAGTATTGTAATATTGAGTGAGTTTAGTACTACTTTGTGATTAAATTTTTGTGTCAGTATTTACTTCATTATCATTGAAATATTGATCCCTTCTTGTACAGAAAATCTTCACTTCTAATTAACTAAGAAATTCCTCTTGAAATTATTAAATTTAGTGTGTTTTCATGCAAATTAAAGAGTTCTAATTTGCATTTAGTGTGAATTGCTTCCTAAGAGTTTTCTTTCTGAATAAGCAGAATTTATTATTGTTAAATTTAAAGAAAGGATCCAACAGGTTCAACATATGAAATGTAAATCTTAATTGGGCAGATAGTAAATTATAGTAATTTTTATAATAATTATTTCTGGAAGTTTTTTCATTTGTAGCCTCATGTACCATTTAGTCATATTTGGTTGCTGTTCATTTATATCTTGTAATGTGTATGCAGAGTGTATTGAATTCCATAATGAGACATGATCCATCCAATTTGCATATTTTCGTTTTTGGTTTGTTAATTTGGTAGGAATATCTCTACTCCACAAAGGTCATAGGCACAAGAGCAGCTCCAACAGATATTTTGCATATTTGCCTCTATAGTAAACCTCAGTATCAGTGTATTTCTCAGTGGATACAACAAACATTACTTGTATTTCAACAAACATCAGACTTGTGTCACCATGTGGGTCATTAAAAAGATTCATTTAATTGTTTAAAGATACTGTGGGTAAACAAAATTATTTCAGCTGTAATCAACACATAGTTCCTTTGAATTAATGGATTTGTTTTAGAGTTTTCACTCATGTTCATATATGTACTGACAGATTTTATATCATACTTTTGTATTTCATTATTGTACACTTAAATGATGTTAAATACTACAACATTTCAGATTATCCCCGGAACCATTTGCTACTATTTCTGGCAAACCGGCATTGCTCTCTGCTGAAGTTCCAGCAAGAGACACAAGCTTATGTAATGGATTGGATCATCTTGAATATGAAATAAATGATGGTACGGAAACCCTATCTGCAAAGCAATATGCTCACTCTGGACAATATGCTAAACATACTGATCAGCAGGACATGTACATGCAGCCTTTATACTTGAAACAACAGAGTTTGAGTTGCGAGAGCAAAGAGCTGCTACAGTGTGACATTTGTGCAAAGAGCTTTAGCTATCTGTCCCGTCTGAAAGCACATAGTCTCACTCATCAGGGTACGAAGGGATATAAATGTCTAACTTGTAATAAGAGCTTTACCCGTGTGGATAATTTGAAAACACATAATTTAATTCATGAGGGTAAGAAGCCATTTCAATGTGAAACTTGTAATAAGAGATTCTCTCGTTTGGATTATTTGAGAGCACATAATTCCATTCATGAGGGTAAGAAGCCTTACCAATGCAAAACTTGTGATAAGAGCTTCGCTCGTTTGAATTATTTGAGAATACATAATTTAATTCATGAGGGTAAGAAACCATACAAATGTGAAACTTGTAATAGGACCTTCATTCGTTTGGATTATTTGAAAACACATAATTTAGTTCATGAGGGTCAGAAATTACACCAATGTAAAGTTTGTGATAAGAGCTTTACATGTTCTTCAAGTTTGAAGAAACATAATTTAATTCATGATGGCAGGAAGCTGCACAACTGTAAGGTTTGTGGTGGGAGTTTTACTCAGCTGTCTTATTTGAAAACGCACAATTTAATCCATGAGGGTAAGAGGCCTCATCAATGTAAAATATGCAACAAAAGTTTTAGCCATTTGAATAGTTTGAGATCCCATAATTTAATTCATGAAGGTAAGAAGATACACCAATGTAAGGTTTGCCATAGAAGTTTCACTCATTTGTCAACTTTGAGCAGACATCATTTAATTCATCAGGATAGGAAGACACACCAATGTCAAGTTTGCAACAAAATGTTTACTCACTTGTCGAGCTTCAAAAGACATAATTTAATTCATGATGGTAAGAAAATACACCAGTGAGAGTCTTGTAACGAGCTGAACTCATTTATTCTGTTTGAAAACACAATTTAACTCTAGAGGATAAGATTTACCTGCAATATATGAGTTAACTTTTCAATTACTAGTTCCCCACTTCTTGTGTGATACTTCTTTTCTATATAATTGGCATATCTATGAAAAGAGTTCGTGTTGAGCCTTTAGATTGGTACAAATTGTCATTTAATGGTTATTCCATCATATAGCATACAGAACTGTGTTGCATGATTGGTTTCACAATTGATGTCTGGAGTTATATACCCCTTTATGAGACTAGATCAAATATTTACTGGACTTCCCCGGTATGAAGAAGCCTCTGAATATTAATAGTGCACAATTAGGCTGCGAACTATATGCGAAAGTCTAGTTAGGTCAGCGTTTTATGTGGGTTTAGAACTCTTCAAATGACCAAAGAATTGTATATGGTTGTATCCAGCATGTGTAAAAGTCCTTGTAACATAACTTTCATAAAGAGGGATATGGTTGTAAAATCTGATCTAGATCCACACCATCCATATTTGACATGTTATTTACCAAAAATTAAAGTAGGTATCATGCTATCTGTAGACTACTACGTGTCTATTTTGTAGGTTACGAATAACCTGCACAATGTCTTGTCCTCAATTCTTCTCATAGTCCCCAAATTGCTTTTGGAAATCGGAGCTTCCTTCATCCTGCTCACATATTGATTTGTTTCTGTAGCCTGCCTCGGTAGCATAGATGGTAGCGTGTCTGACATACATTCAAGATGTATCTAGTTCCAATATCGGTTAGGTTAAGCTACCTGGATAAGATTCCTCAGTTTTCCTTTATCCTGAAAGACGAATGTCGAGTAACTATAAACTATGGCCCCTTGGGTCGCTTGAGCATCATTTCACCCATTTCATTCATCCACGATAAGACTTAATTTTGGAGGACGTAAATCACAAACGTTTGTTTGCGTTCAATAAGAGATAGTAAGGCAGCACTAAAAATTGTGAAAATATCAGTTGATTGCCTGTTAGAAGTTAGCTGTATATGGAGGCTGTGCTAAGAAATCATGTCCATTTGTCTTCGAGCTATTTTGACTAATTCAGAATGTTGATTCTTCACGAAGGCCTAAAGGAAGCGGGTCACGGCTACATATATCCTCACTGTCCAGCAGCAAAGACTCCTCTATATTTTCTGAAAGCCTACACATTCCACTCATTCTTATCTATTTCATAAGTTTCAAGATAGGCCATGTTAACACTGAAATGTATCAACTTCAAACAAGCTATTTGGTTAACTGCTGAAAGCTAAAAGAAGTCATTCTGAACCCCAAGTGGGTGTAAATAACTAAATTACTAACATTAAGTAAAAAAACAAAAAAGTTACTGAGTACAGACAGCAGCTGCATAAGATTACCATCAACTTGGATTGCGAAATACTCTAATCTATGAGGTACATGGAGATGCTGAGAGAGAGGTTGTTTACTTTACAGCATGTGTGTGACACAACATATACAATGATTATCGCATGATAGCAGAAACTGAACTTCGCTTACCAGCTGCGCAAACATTGCCATTTATCACAGTGAAAGGAAACTGACATTTCAGTGCTATCTAAGCACAATTTCAACTTTATTTTCATTTATCCTGTAGCTGTATAGTACCTTTAATGGGCTTTAAACCAGTTTTTGTTTCGTTAAAATAGCTTAATGTACGGAAGATATGAACATTCGGGTAACCGATCATGGTCCACATACATCGAAGAAGCGGTTAAAGAGAGTTATGGTAGTGATTGACAATTGTTCAAATTTTAAGATAAAAGGAATATCTATAAGATAAAAAGTACGGTTCTCTATGTTTTATTTACGGAGTTTTTATAGTTAACCAAAACACGCTAAGGAAGAATTTACCACATGTCACATGTAGTTGACATAATACAAGAGTTACTACTCCGTTTTTGTTTCCATAAATTTAGTTTCATTTCAATGTCAGTTTAAGTTAATTCTCTTTGTAGCATTAACCTTTTTCAGGATTCTGTTTGCTATTGTTTTCCAGTTTTTGTCGCTTTTATTAAATTGAGTTAAAATTTCAGTTATGTCCCAAAACACAACTTAAGAACATTTTATCATTGCAGCAACTTACACCCTCCTTTTACCAACAACAAACCACATAATGAAATTTTTCTCTTCATAGGAGGCACAGCATTTTAGTAATTGATGCTGGAGGAGAGATAAATGTAGACAATAATGAAAGTAATATTATTGATACACTTAACATTTATCTTTTTTCTAAACTATTGGACCAAAAGGTACTACAATACTAAATCAACCTCTGGCATAGGCATGTAATTTCGACTATTATTATATATGTAACTTTCCCAGATGCATTTCATTGATGTATTTGTGTTATTACCATAATATGGTTTTTAAGTAAGTTAAGCTCTTCTCGAATTACGTTTTGAATTAATATAGTTCATTTGAAACGAACAAAAGAGTCACTTGACATTCAGCGTTTATAAGCAGAGCTATCACTTATTTGGAATATTTGACTTAACAGCGTTACATTCTCCACATTTTCAGATTAATTTCAGAGACCTGTTTCTAGTGCTATAAGTGTCAAATCACCATTGCCTTTTTTGTAATTTACGTCCTACAACGTTATGTCGGACGATGAATGAAATGGATGAAATGATCCTCAAATGAGCCTGGGGTCCACAGACCTAAGAGTTACCCGACATTCGTCTTTCAGGATAAGGGAAAATCCTGGAGAAAACCTTATCCAGGTGATCACGCTGACCGAGATTTGAACACTGGACCGCTTGAACGTGAGACAGACACGCTATCGAGGAGAGTCCATTGGCTTCTGCTTAAGTTTCAGGAAGAGATACAGCCTTCTGTAATAGAATGGATCACAGTGAATTTGAATGTCTAAAAATTACCGGGAACTTGCTAAGTGTAAAGGAATATATTCCCTCAGAAAAGACTGGTAAATTTAAAGACGGAGAAAGGCACATCCAGCCTTTATGCTTGGAACAAAACAGTTACATCACAAGGTCAAGTGTTTACACAAATGTAGCATTTGTGCAAAGAAATTTAATTGTCTTTCACAGCTGAAAAGTGTCATTCACTTAACGTTGAAGTAGCGATAATACGAAATATATCAGTCATATGTCTTCTTCCAAACTGTTTACTCTCTGAGGAGTCGAACTCAAGACTTGTAGAATCACATGTTCAAAGGGCTGTCACTAACTTGCGGTGGTAACGAACCTCAAAAAGCAGGGTTCTTCCTCACATTCTAACATAAACCCACCTACATACAAATGTTACTGTCATGACAATTACTTAAGTTACCGCCAAACTAACGTAATTCAATTAATATAACTTTGAGTCAAACAAGTACTCAATGCTCCACTTATTGCTAGTATTTACCTAGAGCGCTGTTGTCGACCAATGGATGTTGGTTTGTTGAACTCACTGGACGTGATAGGTGCATCTCTGTCGGTATCTTGATGAACTTGAAGTTTGGGTTTTCTTCAAAGTTAGTGTTGAAATTAAACAATTTTCTTTCATATTTCTTTATGAAGATTTTCTCCCATATTTGTAATCTTAATGAAACTATAAATATTACACGAAATATTTTTTGTTTAATGTGTAAATGAAGTATGCATTTCAATTTATTAAATGAGCCAAAAATAACTAGATATATTCACATTAATGTAGAACGATACACGCAAAATACGCAAATGTTTAATGCTTTTTATTGGCCAAAATAATTAAACCACAGATCAACAAAAAAGTATGTGTATCATTTCCCACGTGGTTAATGCAGCTGGACCTTGGACACTTTTTAATAAGTGGATTTCTCGTTCTATATCATGATTCTCCTTCCAAAAATGGTACGCTACCGCCGATTTATCTATTTCTTTGTTCCTGATGTTCCTAAAATGCTCTTTAAACCTAATGTCCAAGTTCCTTTTTGTTTCTCCAATGTAAAAATTGTTGCAGCCTTTGCAGTTTATCCTGTACACCTGATTTTTGTCTGTGGGTATCTCCTTTGTATTATGTGATTTCAAAAGGTGTTGTACACTAAATTTGTTCTGTGGGGCCAAAGAAATATTGTCCTCTTTGAAGACTTTTTGGAAATGGTGTGTGGCTCTGGGATGATATGTAAATTTTTTGTATGATGTTTCACTGCTGATTGGGGAAGGAGTAGTTCCTTGTTTGCATCTTTGTTGTCTTTTAAATTTATGGTTACCCAATCGGCAAACTTGCGGTCGGCTACGCGAGGGAAAGGCCGGTGAAGGGGGGCGTGTGGCATCGGTACCATACCCTCGCCGGTCAGCTGCCGCCTGCGGAGGCGTGACAGAGTGGAGGGAGGGGAAACCACGGGGCTGGCTGAATCTTCGTTTCCCCCTCCTCCTGCCGCATGAAAGAACGCGAATATTTTTCCCCTCCATGGAGAAGAATGCTCTAGAAACATTTAGCCACCTATAAATAGAGGGCCCCAACCCAGACTGCAGGAGGCAAACGGCCTCGCCGAAAGCTCGAAAAGAGCGTAAATGGCAAGGCCAAAAGACTCGCTTTGGCCAAGGAGCACACTGACAAGGGCCCTTCCCGCGTGACATCGCAACGGATAGGCCAAACGTCCTAGAGCGAGCTCTCAGATTCCTGCTCAGACTCAGAAGCAGAACTTTTCGTTACAAATTGATTCTCCAGAATGGACGTCGGCGAGGAGGAGTTCAGTTCGTCACACATCTCTACGGATGTTGACGAGGCTGAGTTCCGAACAGTAACCAACCGCCGTAGGGAAAGACGGGCCGCTCGCTTGGAGACAACTGGAGCGTCCAGTCGACCTGGACCAGCCAGGACGCACATTCCGCCTATAATCGTGGATGACTTCCGGGGTATGGTGGGCTTCCTGTTCCGCTTTGTCTTCCAAGCCAGCAACGCCGAAGATTACCAGCTCATCCTCAGGGCACTGGACAAGAAGTCTATCCCTTACTTCACCTTCGGCCTAAATAAGAGCCGCGACATCAAGAGGGTCATCAGAGGCCTACCAGTGGACACCGGTGGGTGACATTGTGGATGACCTCAGCCGTCAGGGCGTCCAGCCCCGCTTGGTCAGGCAGCTGACCAAACCAGCTCCACAGGGCCAGCCTGGCCCTGTCCCCATCCCCCTATTCCTGGTAATAGTGGAGCGTGTCAACGATCCGGAGGGGAAGCTAGATGGTATCACAACCATCTGCTACCTCCGAGTGAGGATAGAGGCAGTCAGGAGCTCTGGCGGTCCCCCCCCCAATGTCACCGGTGCCTGGGATTTAACCATTCCAATCACTTCTGCAAGAGGACTCCCCGCTGTTTGAGGTGCAGTGGACCGCATGAGAAAGAGGTTTGTCCCAGGTCACCCACTGATGAGCCCACATGTGCAAACTGCAAGGGCAAGCATGTGGCTTGCTACGGCGGCTGTCCTGCCCTTAAGGCAGTCATAGCTGCTAATCGAAGAAACCCTTCTTCAAGACAGCAGCAGCCATCTACAACCAGGGTGGAGCAAAGACCGCTCCCTACAACGACCACCAGCGCCCGGCCCATTCACCGGCATGAACAGCAGGATCATGAGAGACCGTCCTACGCTAAAGTAGCACTAGGGGCCTCTGATGGACCAAAGATGTCGCGGGAGGCACACAATCCTCCCACACAGCCACGCAAACAAAAGCGTACCCCAATCCCTAAAAACACCGACGCCAACCAGAGCAGGAATGGTGGGAGGCTTTCTCGTGAGCCCCGAAATCCTGCTGAACAGGAGAAGCCTGGCAAACCCATGCCTCCTAGACAGCTAAGGGATGAGAGGGCGGGAGGAAGACCTGCTCCCATTCGCTCACATACATCCTCGCCATCCAACCAAGTCACCCAGCCGGATACATTCCAAACCACTCCCCTCACAGCTACACTCGATCTCTCAGATGTGTTCAAGTGGCTGCAGCAGCTGCTGCTGACGCATGGACAAGATCTGCGAGCTCGTCGTGAAGTTCTTCACCTCTTCAGACCCGGCCGGCAAGATGCTGGTAGCAATGGAGGCAATGGCCCTCCTGACAGCAGGTACGCAGCAACTCCGTGATGGCTTATCGAACTAGGTCCCGTACCTCATTTCGATTCGCATTTTGGAATGCGTGCGGCCTAGCCGGTCAGGGGAGCGCGCTGCTTCACTTTGCTCGAACTCATGCCCTGGACATCATCCTAGTCAGCGAAACGCATCTCCGCCCAGACTCCCGATTCCGCCTTCCGGGGTACATCTGCCACCGCACGGATCGTCGGGGACGCCCAGGAGGCGGAACTGCGATCCTAGTGAGGCAGAATGTGGTCCACCAGCCCACCCAGCTCCCACCTCTGCAAACCCTAGAGGCCACGGCCATCAGTATGGACCTTGGCGGATTAGAGGTCTTGGTAGTCTCCGTGTACCATCCACCACGACGACAGTTTGTTCTAAATGACTACCTCTCCATCCTGGCCCTACGTCCCAGCGCCATCATGGCCGGCGACTTCAATGCTAAACATCGACGTTGGCATTGCGGTCGTCGGGCGGATGCAAGGGGCATTGAAATCACACGCTTGAGAGACGTAGACCCGCAACTTCAAGTGCAGGGTCCCTGGCAACCCACTCGTTACCCGCGAGGAGGACTGTCCTCAGTCATAGACTTCACCTTCACAAAGCATCTACCATATCATCTCACCCTAACATCCTTAAATGCATTACACTCAGACCATAATCCGGTGTTGACAGAGATCAACACCAGGGTTGCCAGTCATGACATCTCGCTTCAAACGTGAGAGGTCGATTGGGAAGGCGTCAGGAATTGTCTCCGCACTTCCACCCCGCCAAACTCCAGCATCACAAACATGCCCACCCTGGAGAATGCAATCTCATCCTTTACTTCCATCGTGAATGGACTACCTCCACCCTGATGTCCTTCCTTTGAACATCATCCTTCTTATCAGAAGATCCTGGGCTGCACGGAGACTATACCAGCGTCACCGCACACCACATAATCGAGCGCTTCTAAGACGCTTGCGTCGAGAGGTCAGTGCCCGACTGCACGAGCACAAGGTGCAAGCGTGGGAGGACGAAATGGTCAGGTTGCGCGTCGAGGATGGCGACGTGTGGAGGATAGCCAAAGCCCTCAGAAATCACAGAGGCCAATACACCTCACCCATCCATGGCACCCAAGGCCTGGCTTACGATCCCCAAGCCAAAGCCGACGCTTTCGCTATCTTGAACGTACCTTATGTCCAAGAGATGACCCCCAGGACGATAACTTTTCTGAACGTCTTCGTCGGGAGGTGCGTCGTTTCCTACGCCGCCCTCCTGAGGACGCGGTTCGACTCCCAACCATTCGTCCCAGCGAAATCCAAGGCGTACTCCAGCGTCTCAAACCATAAAAGGCGGCGGGGCCGGACGGGCTGACCCCCTATAGTGCTCCGCCATCTTCCCATCAACGCGGTTCTGTTCCTAACTAGGATTTTCAACATGTGCCTCACCCTTGGGTACTTTCCACGAGAGTGGAGAGAGGCCCGAGTGATTTGCATATTGAAACCTGGGAAAGATCCGGTTCACCCCTCCAGCTACCGATCCATTAGCCTCCTTTGCACTCTCTCGAAAGTGCTCGAGAGATTGATTCTCACCCGCTTGTCCCCAATATTGAGAGACATTCAAGCCATTCCCGCCCATCAGTTTGGTTTCCGTCTTGCGCACTCGATAATCCAACAGCTGCTGCGTATGGTGGAGACCGCTGCCCTGGGTTTCCAGGAAGGCGCCTTCACTGCTGCGGTTTCTTTGGATGTCGAGAAGGCCTTCTCTACGACATGGCACGCCGGGCTCCTGTACAAACTGATCCTCCTGGGTCTCCCAAGACAAATGGTCAACATACTACACAACTTCTTGCGACACCGCACATTCCAAGTCACAGTCGCGGGGAAAACATTTACACTCAGACCAGTGAGACGCGGAGTCCCCGAAGGCTCTGTACTATCCCCCACCCTATTCTACGTCTTTATGGCAGATTTCCCAACAGAAGAACGAGTCGAAATGGCACAATACGCTGACGACGTGCTTCTGTTCTACAAAGACAAACACATTCTCAGAGCCTTCAACCCCTTAAAAATACATCTCCGTCTCACACAGCAGTGGTGTATGCGTTGGCGGATGTCCATTAATCCGGACAAAAGCCACGCCATACATTTTACAAAGCGCCACACACCCTCAGACTGCCCCAACTTCAGCTACCGAGATCGAAAGATAGAGTGGACCAACTCTGTCCAGTACCTAGGTGTTAACTTAGACAGGGGTCTAACTTTTCGCCAACACATCAGGGACCGAGAGGTGAAGGTACAGGGAGCAATTGCTTCCCTGTATCCAATGCTGGGGTCAACCTCGATGCCAGTTGGCATGAAATTATACCTCTTCCGAGCGCTGGTAATCCCGGTTATGCTTTACGCCTGCGAGATCTGGGGCATGGCCGCAGACAGCTGGCTGGCATGGCTCCAACGTGCACAGAATAGAGGACTTAGGTCTATACATTCTGTGAGACGTTATTTTCCTACCAGGTTGCTTCAAGAGGCCTCGAGTCTTCCATACGTGGAGGATGAAATTAGGCGCCGGGCATCAAAATTGTACGCAAGTTTACCCAACCACAGAAGCGCCCTTGTCAGATCCCTGGGAGATTTTGACCCCACTAGACGTCGTTCTAGACAGCACCGGTTACCCCGCATGGCTTGCGGGCATTCGAGATAACCTAGGAGCTAATCCGAACAGCAGCTAAAGCTGAGCTCCACATAATCCTTCCAAGCTGCTTGGCATCTAAATTATTCCCCAAAGCAAAAACAAAAACACCAGGGTGCAAGGTGTTGCATCCTGTCCTTCAATCCCCAGGTACATCTTGTAACCTCATAAATAACACCATTATAAAAACCCACATTTCACCCTACAATATCCTGAAATCTACCTTACCTGCGGTAAAACCCTTAACGGGTGGGTACGCAGCAAAAACCTTCTGGCTATATACAGCTAGTCAGCACCACATGGCATGGCGAGAATTCAGTTCAGTTCTTGGCGAGCAGCTGTGAGAAGCGCCGAATGAGCAAACGGACTGGAAGACGGTGTACGTGTATCACAGGAGTTATACGACGAACTGGGGAATTGTAATTGTGTGAGCTAAGTAATTCTATGTAATCGGCAAGTGTTCCAACTGTAATTCGGTGGAAATAAAGAACATTGAGTTTGTGCAATTGAACTTTTTAATTTCACGAACCCACAAAGTCACATTATTAATTTTCTTGTTGACCAATTCAGCACTGGATTCATTGTATTCTGCAATGTGAGTGCTATTATTGTACTATTTGATATATTCCATCTTGTTTAAAGGTATATTAACCAGCCTGTAAGTTAAACTGTTAATAACAGCATGCTTCTGTTGTCTTGGGTTATATCCATCTGGTTTTATGAAATTTTTAAAGCATCTATAAAACATATTTATTACAGATATTTAAAGTTATTCTCCTTACCTAAACTAATAGACACTTGGGTAACGAGCATTACTAAATAATTATTTCCAGTTTAATATATACTTAATATGCTTAATATTTAATATATACTTAATAAGTTGACGACTTATGTTTCGCCGTCTGTAAATGACGTCACTGTTTGCTACTCAAAAATTTGCCGAACATTTTTGACAATATACGTTACTGTCTGTCTTTTCACTTTTGAGGAAAGTATAGAGACTTCGGAATTTAGAACATGTTTTCTTCTTGGTGAGTGAGTGATGATGAGTATAAGGGCGCTCAACTACAGAGGTCATCAGCGCCCTTTTTAAATGAAACTGGTCATGGCAAAAGCCAGATATAAATCATTCTAAAACAGTATATGTTAAAAAAGACAAAAAATACATCCGCCTTGAAAAAATAAATAAATAAATAAAATAAAAATGTCGTCCAAAAACCATAAATTCTATTTGCTAAATCCTAAAATCTAATCTCGAAAAGAATCTAAAAACCTACTCCACTACTGCGTGATCGTCCGCTAGAATTTCTGCAAAGCTGACCGGCAGCTGCAGAGACATCCTAAGGTCTGCTAGGTGAAAACACTCTAGCAGCACGTGTCGTACAGACAACGCTTCATTACAAAACGGACATAGTGGAGAAGGCTCCTTTTTAAAAAGAAAACTATGAGTAAAAATGCAGTGTCCAATTCGTAACCGAGCCAAACTCACCTCCTCGCGACGAGATGACCGACAGGAGGTAACCCAGGGAATAGGAAGTTCTTTGACAGATCTAAGTTTATTATTGCGGAGAGCAGACCACTCTTCCTGCCAGCAGGTTTGCACAGCTCTCCGCAATTCGGCCCTAAAGTCTTCCGATGTCACAGATGGTATTCGAACCCTGGGCTTCATGATAGCCGTCTTGGCTGCTGAATCCGCCATTTCATTCCCCCGCAAGCCTACGTGACCAGGAATCCATGCACACACCACGTTAACACCAGAAGCGTGTAAAACGTGGAGGGCATCCTGTATACGCTGCACAATAGGGTGGTAGCTGTACAGCTGCCGTAGGCTTTGAAGTGCACTGAGGGAATCACTCAGGATTAAGCAGTCCCCCAACTTTCGTCGGCGTACGTGTAAAATGGCCCGGGATATTGCATAAAGCTCTGCAGTAAAAATGGAAGTGCTAGTGTGGAATCCGAATGTATAGGGTTCGGTTCCACACACGAAAGCACAACCAACGCCATTTGAGTTCTTGGAGCCATCAGTATAAATTACAAAATGGTCCTCATATCGCGATAAAAATTCTAAAAAACATGTGCGGATACTAGACATAGACATGGTAGATTTATCATATTTAGTCATGCCCAGATCAACCGGGGACGCTCTGCACAACCAAGGAGGGTATGTCCTCTCCCCCCTAGGATACATCTTGGGCATGTCAGTATCAAGATGTCTAAGGAGCTCCCGGAAACGAAAACCAGGTGGCTTTGGTTTAATAGTAGTGTTCCTATAACGCACGTCCATGAAGGTATTAAAGAACGGCGTAAACGATGGATGTGTGGGCATGCAATTAAGTCCACAGCCATAATTGGCTAATAACATGTTGCGCCTGTACTGCAGAGGAGGTTCTGCAGACTCAGCATACAGGCTTATAACTCGGCTCGTTGGAAATGCCCCAACAGCTATACGTATGCCACAGTTATGGACTGTGTCTAATCTCTTCAGCACAGATGGTCGTGCTGAGCCATAAACGATACTACCATAGTCTAATTTGGAACGGATGAGTGCCCGATAAAGTCGCAATAACACTGCACGATCCGCTCCCCACGATTTTCCACTTAGTACCCGCAAGATATTCAAAGATCGGTCACATCGTGCCTTCAGTTGTGCTATATGCGACGACCAACTAAGTTTTCTATCAAATATCAATCCAAGGAACCTCGTCTCATCTGCAAAAGGTAGTAGATCAGCGCCTAGCCGGAGCCTTGGAGGTAGTCGACTCTGCTGACGCCAGAAGTTTACACAGATGGTTTTCTCAGCGGAAAATCGGAAGCCGTTTTTTAAACTCCAACTCTTAAGGTTGTCCAAGGTGGTCTGAAGACGGCGCTCTAAAAACGGAGTGCGCTGAGATGTACAGTAGACGGCAAAGTCGTCTACAAATAGGCATGACGAGACACCTGGAGGTACACATTTCGAGATAGAATTAATCGCAATAGCAAACAACGTAACACTTAGTACCGATCCCTGTGGTACACCGTTCTCTTGAACAAAAAGGTTCGAAAAAACCGAGCCAACCCTTACTCGGAATACGCGGTCTTTCAGGAATTCCTGAAGGAAGAGTGGTAGGCGTCCACGTATATTCCAGGTGTGCAGAGTACGTAGCAACCCTGCCCGCCAACACGTATCATAAGCCTTTTCGAGGTCAAAAAATATTCCGACTGTTTGACAGTTCTTAAGAAATCCGTTCATAATCTGTGTCGACATGGACACAAGATGATCCACTGTTGAACGGCGTCGTCGGAAACCGCACTGGATGTTATTCAGTAGGTTGTGCGTTTCCAGCCACCATACCATCCGCCCATTTATCATGCGTTCCATCACCTTGCATACGCAACTGGTGAGGGAAATAGGGCGGTAGCTAGAAGGGAGGTGACGGTCCTTGCCAGCTTTCAAGATAGGTATAATGGTAGCTTCTCGCCACTTTTCAGGAAACGTGGCATCAACCCAAACACGGTTATAGACCTCGAGCAGGAATGCCTTACCTTCAGGTGAGAGATGTTGTAACATTTGAACGTGGATTCCGTCCGGTCCTGGTGCTGTCAGTCGCGATGACGAAAGAGCGTGTTCTAGCTCTGCCAAGATGAAGAGGCGGTTATAGTCTTCAAGGTTTCTGGAACTAAACACGAAACCTTGAGATTCTACCTGAGTCTTAATTGAGATAAACTCAGGAGCATAATTGCATGAGCTAGACACCTGAGCGAAAGCACAGCCGAAGGTGTTAGCCACAACAAACGGATCAACAACAACTCCTGCAGTTGTTTTCAGACCAGCGATTGGCAGGTGGGTTGATTTTCCGGCCACGCGCCTTAATTTATCCCATACAACAGATGAGGGTGTACATCTGTTAAAAGATGATACAAATTTGTTCCATGAGGTCTTTTTGCTATCCTTAATTATTTGCCTAGATTTTGCACGCGCTTTCTTATACTCAATTAGATTACTTAGCGTAGGGTGTCGTTGGAATACCCTTAGAGCACGTCTACGAGCACGAATAGCATTCCGGCAGTCGTTGGCCCACCATGGGACAGGAAATCGACCGGGTTGGGTAGCCGAACGTGGAATAGACTGTTCTGCAGCGGAAAGAATTTTCTCTGTGAGATGATCGACTAAATCATTCACAGAATCGTGCTCGTTGTATTCAAAGACAGCCAACTGGGTGTAAAGATTCCAGTTGGCATGATCAAAGCGCCATCTAGGGATACGTGAGGGAGACACATCTTGTGCTAAGAGACTAAGAAGACATGGAAAGTGGTCGCTGGAATGTAAATCAGAGATGACATTCCACTGTAATGAAACAGCTAACTGGGATGAACACACTGCCAAATCGATGTGCGAATAGGTGTTAAACGCGTCTGAGAGGAATGTGGGCTCTCCGGTGTTCAGGAGAACCAAGTTATTGCTCTCCAGGAATTTTGCAATGAGGTTGCCTCTCGAACATGCCCGATTTGAGCCCCAAAGTGGGTGATGGGCATTAAAGTCTCCAACTATTAGAAATGGTGTTGAAAGTTGGGAAACCAGATCTTCAAGGTCAACTAACGAGAGGTCATCTGATGGCGGGAGATATACAGTGCAAATGCAAAATTCTATTGATGGCAGCTTAATCCTTACAGCTACAGATTGTAAATCAGACTGTAGCTGTAACGGATCTACAAATATGTCATCCCTGAGGAGCATCATAGTACCCCCGTGTGCAGGAATGCCCTCTTCTGTTTCAACATCACACCTCAGTGGTGTGTAGCGTCTGATTTTAAAGTTGTCTTGTGGTCGTAGCTTAGTCTCTTGTAAGCATACCACTAAGGGGTGATGCTTACTGAGCAAAAGTTCCAATTCTGGTCGATGCGCTCTTAATCCTCGTATGTTCCATTGTAGGATAGCCATTGGAACTATGGGATATAAGATGTAAAGGTAGTCTACATTAAGACGACTTCATGGGTGGCCGAATCAATTTGCCCTTTTTCTTTGGTGTAGGGCTAGTTTCGGCAGGTTTATCCTGCCTCTTCTTTGCTGCAGATGTAGCAGCGTGGTCAGCTGTTTCCTGCTCCATATCCTCTATGGAAGAGGACGGTTTTCCTTCTACAACTTTCGATTCGAGGGGCTCGAAGCGATTGGAAATTCCGACCGACATAGATGACGGTCGCCGGTCGTGGTCCTCCCCAGAAGATGACTCCGACGATGATCTCGGAGACGCTCTAGGGCTACGTTTCTTGGACTTTTCTGGAGCAGACTTTGTGCTTTCTTTCAGGAAGGCAGTTCTATCATACTGCGTCTTGAACTTGATCTCTGGTGCTTGGTATACAATGGGCAATTTCGTCCTGTTGTTAGAAGTGGATGCTTTCTCAGGCGACTTCACTGACTTGTTATTTTCAGTAGTCTGTGTTCTCGGAGTTTTAGATGTTGTTACTGATGCTCTTGGTTGCGATCTAGGCACTAGAACTTTCTCGGATATTGTTGCCCCGTTTATATCAGATGTTTGGGTACCAGCCTCCCGTTTCGGTGACGGAGTAGCCGCCACAGAGCTATAGGTACGGGAGGTGGTTGAAGAGGGCTTGAGAATACATAGAAGTTTCCGGGCTTCCGAAAAGGATACCTTTTCTTTAACCCGGATCTCCTGAATAGCTCGCTCTTCAATATAACGGGGGCAATCTCGTGAACTTGATGGATGTTCACCGCTACAATTTACGCATTCCGGAGGTGATGTACATGCATTTTCATGCATGCCGGCTCCACAGCTGACACATGTAGGTGCGCCTTTACAGAATGCACTAGTGTGACCGAACCGCTGACATTGGTAGCATCTCAGAGGGTTAGGTATGTATGGTCTAACCTCAATCACTTCATATCCTGCCCTGATCCTTTGAGGGAGATCTACCCGATCAAAGGTCAGGAACAGGGTACGAGTAGGAACCATATCCCCTCGTTCTCTCCTTTGGACACGATAGACTGCAGTTACGCCTTGTTCCTGTAGGTTCTCCTGAATATCCTCGTTGGACATTCCATCCAACGCGCTAGTGTTTACAACACCGCGCGAGGAATTCAGGGTCCTATGCATCTCCACTTTGACTGGATAACTGCCCAGCATGTTGGCTTTCAGTATCTTTGCTGCCTGGGATGCTGTAGTTGCTTCCACCAGCAGCGTGCCATTTCTAGATTTTGTACATGATTTAACTGCACCAGCTATATTGTCAAGACCTTTCTGTATAATAAACGGATTAACCGTAGAAAACGTTCTACCTTCCTCCGTTCGTTTAATAACTAAGTAGCGAGGACCACACTCAACTACTTGTTTAACACTGTTTTCAAACAGATCCTTTCCACGTTTATTGTTTTTTGGGGGGTGTAGGTTAACCATAAATGTTGGTCTAAATTTCATCCCCCAGTGCTCCCCACCCACCACGGAGTCCAACAAGGGGTCACCCCACTGGGATGACAGGGCTACACAGGGGATATAGCGAGCTCGCCGTCCCACTCACCCTGGAGTTCGGTACAATACCTAGTCCTGGCCGATTGATTAGGGGTGGGTTAGTCCCTAACCTCCCGTTTAGGCGAAGCAGAAGCCAAAGTAGTGTATTAGAAATGCGCACCCTCCCCGAATTCAGAAAAATACTGTTACGAGCTCAGATACGCATCCCTCAACCACCAGGACAAACCTTTCCACCAACACGGGTCTCCACGCACGGCCTACACGTGGGTGGGCCTGTTGACCGTCTCCCTCAACCACGAAGAGGAGCCCACACGAGGGAGACTGTTGGCTCGGGACCCCGGGTTCGCCAAACCCGTACCTACCGAAGTAGGCCCCTGGGGGGTTTCTTCTTGGTGCCATCCCGAGAAAGCGATTATATCAGAGAACTGTAACAACACGACAGCCAACCTACAATGCCAAAGTGAATAAATAAACAATAATGAATAAACCGCAGAAACGGAGAGCGTAAAGGTAAGCAGACAACCAGAGTACAAACGTGGACAATGCGGCATTCTCGTAAACAATGACAGTTCAACTTGATAATTGCATTTCATAAATATATCCTTATCCTTACAATAAAATCATACAATAAAAAAATCTAGAACTAGAAATTTGAAGCTTAAACTCGCAACTTAAAATTAGAAATGGATATTTCGAAGGGCATTTCTAAAAAAAAAAAAAAAAAAAAAAAAAGGAGAGAGAGAGAGAGAGGACATATTTGTTATATCATCGCAACTGGTAGGACAGTCGTTTAAGAGAGAGAGAGAGAGAGAGAGAGAGAGAGAGAGAGAGAGAGAGAGAGAGAGAGAGAGAGAGAGAGAGAGAGAGAGAGAGAGAGAGAGAGAGAGAGACAGAGGACTCTCCTGCGAAATCTTAGGAGAGACGGCAGTGCAGATTGAATGAAGTAGCAAGGACGTCGTTGATATGTTTTACGCAATGTAGGAAACAAGAGTTAAAAAACAACCGACATTCACTGAAACATGCACATGCTAAAATTACGCTCAGGAAAAATTTATTCTAACAAGAGACCCCATAAGGCTAAAACAGTCACTGATTATTGTAACCTGAACAGTCCACTAAGCCAAAATTTAGACCTATTTTCTTCTTAATTTACAATAATATGTAATTACGCGGTCAACTGAATCATATCACGGCCATGTAAATCACACAGTCAACTGTCTGTGACAAAGATGTTAGACCGAAGAATTGTATTTACTTGAATTGTGAGCCAAAATTTACCATTTATCATAAAACAAGGTACTGCTAGTAGAAATAGCAGTGCAAGGTTCTTATATATTTACAGGTATGATATTTGTTCTTTCGTTGGACAATAGCCATGAGCAAAGCTCAGGGTCATTGTACACGTCATACATTTATTATGAAATAGTACTTTTATCATATTAGAAATTAGTTTTATTTGCTATCCAAAGGGCATTTGCAGCTGCAAAATCCAACATATCAGGAGGTTTAGCTCCTCAACAACGTAATTTTTCTTTGAAAGTTCATCTTTAATAAAGCGGGTGCGTGGTTTGCAGCATTCCGTAATGAATTTACACCGAAGCACTTTCTAAGGTAATTTATTAATGTTACTATGGTTGCTGGGCGCCGGTTTTTATTATTTTTTTCTTATTACTTACATGAACATTTACACTAGATTGGTGTAATGTGTAAACTGGCATCTCATTCGTAATTTCCATTTCTAGTGTCAACAATGCCCACTGTGTTGTTTGTTTGTCACGTCCCACTAACAGCAAAGCTGAGAGACATTGAACATGTCATACATTTATGGTACATGCACCAGTAATATACCCACCAGCACAAGTTCGCTGGCACCTACAATTTTGTTTTTCTTTTAAATTGTGTTCTAATAAATACGTAAAATATGAAGCTATTAACAGTGAAGCAAACAAATATATACAAATATAATAATTTGTAATTTAAAACCTCACTTATAAGATAAATTGAACACGATCGCGATTTCGTGAAAATTCTTCCACGTTGTCAGCCAGAACCACAAACAAACTCGTCGTCAACGTTAGAACCGCTAGATGTCACTATGTTCTTGTTAGTATAACCAAAATGTGAAAATAAAACAAATTTAAAAACAGAATCGACCGCCGTATTTCAAAATTCATTACGCGATGTTTAGTTTCTAAAATAAATATATTTTCCCAAACCATTAAATCTAACGGGCCATTTAATTGTTTTAATAATTTAACTTCTGGATTTATTTCATGGTTAAACGACCAAATCTGATCTGCTACGGCCGATTTATCAGTTTGTTTATACTTAACGTTACGAAAATGTTCTTTCGTTCTGGTTTCCAAATGTTTTGTCTTTCCAATATAAACTTTATAACAATCTAAACAACTAAATTAATAAATACCAGATTTTTTATTAGGAATTTTAACCTTTTTTAGAGAAATGCAGTAAATTACTATATTTATTTTGAGGAACCAACTCTTTAAAAAATGTTTGAAAATGTTTATTAACCCAAGGATGGTAAGTAATTTTTTTTTTTTTGAAATTACAATCATCTTTTATTTTTCTAAGGGTAGAAATGTCATTAACAGTATTTTGATATTAAAATTTTTCAATTTTTTGTATAAAGTCTGTGTTAAAACATTAATTAAAGCAGTATTAATATGTTTATATTCTTTATTAAATCCTTCATTATTCAGGTGTATATTTATTAATTTATAATTCAAACTATTAAAAACAGCAAATATGTGAAAAAGGGTTAAACAATTTATTTTTTATGTAATTATCGATATGAGTATACTTCCTATAAATACCAAAGTTTAATTTATTATTATTTATTATTCTCTTTAGATCTAGGAAAGAAAGAAATCCATTAATTTCAGTTTCTAATGTAAATTTTATAGCTTTATCTTGCAAATTAAGTAATTTTAAAGCGTCATTAATGTGTTTATCAGGAACAATAAATATCGACATATCCACACCAAACTTTAAAAATTAAAGGGAATGCTTTCGAAAAAACTCATAAAAATATCAGCAATAAAAGGTGAAAGAGCATTATCCATTGCTAAGCCAGAAAATTCACCATTAAAAATAAACAATAAACAATGTGTAATGAATTTTGAAATATCAGCAGTTGATTCTGTTTTTAAATTTGTTTCTTTTTTCAGATTTTGGTAGTACTAACAAGAACCTAGTGACATCTATTATGTGTTTCAAATAGGAAGGTATTTGTCCTTGAGTGCTACTAGATGAGCAACCTATCGGAGTCCTGCGGTGTTGTCATATTGCATTCCCCCCATGTGGTGTGTGACGAGCGGCAAAGTAATCACTCTCTAATAAATACTATTCACACGAAGACAAAAATTGAGATATTGCGAAAGCTGATCCATAAGGAAGGAGAGAGTAATGTATTTCACACAACCGTAAATACCTCAAATTTTTAGCTCAAATAGTTTTCCTAATACAAATAAATACCATTATACCATTGTGGCATAAGCACTGTAATCAATATCAATATTGGTTGGCATGTATGCATGAACTACATTTGAAATTACTCAGAATTGAAACGTAAACATTTGACATGACGTGGTAAAAGAAATAGGTACTTTGAATAAGCCAAGGTGTTAAATTTGATGAGAGGAAACAATACACTTCCTGCTGGTCTGGCAGAACATGTTTGGTCACATATCTTTGTTTATGAATGGTTCGTAGTCTCTGTTTACTCTAGAGAGTTCACATCAGTAATGTTCCATGAAACAGTGTATCACCTTCCCCCCCCTTACTACTGCTAGAACAATTCAATAGAGTTAATATGGGCTCAAATTATGTTGCAAACAGAAATAATATTTTTAAAGTGACTGACGCTGAATGACTTACTATGCAGAAATTGACAAGGAACACAACAAGACTGGGAAAACTGTGTGAGACATCAGATAATCTACAAGAAGACGACTTTTGGAAAGAAATAACATATAACAAGATTTTGGAACCTATCATAAATTTGCAGTATTTAGACATTGAAGACAATGACAATGATGAATTATCTCTTAACGTAAGTAACATTCACAGCTATACAGATACACTGCTGGTAATTTCGTTGAATTAGAAAACAATGAGTAATTAATGAACTATAATTAATTTTAAACTAAATATTGAAACCATTTTTCATAATATACAAATATTCATGTTGCAGTTGTGCTTTCAACAACTATATTATTATAAAACTTTGGAAAATTCAGTTTGCATTAGCGCCGAGAACACTTGC
Organism: Mantis religiosa; assembly: GCA_030765055.1. Taxonomy (NCBI): domain Eukaryota; kingdom Metazoa; phylum Arthropoda; class Insecta; order Mantodea; family Mantidae; genus Mantis; species Mantis religiosa. Next base: position 422,068 of record CM060954.1, on the reverse strand, counting down.
AAGTGTGCGACAGAGAGGGAAAGAGTGGGGATAACAAAGTGGCAATGTTGAAGGCTGTAATGTATGTGAATTGCTACAGGTGAGAACTCTTCCCATTTGAAACACATTATAGCGATTGTAGCATTGACGATATTGTTTGACTCTTGCAGAGAATTGAAAAGAGTTTCACAAACTCACAGTCCTGTTCAATTTGTAAGAAAAGTTTCATAATTTCTTATAAGTGAAGTTTTAAGTTACAAATTATGAGGGCTGTTCAATAAAGAATGATCATAATTTTTTTTACAGTTATAATTTTTCGCTCTAAAATTCAATATTATATTCTATTAGCTTAATGTGAAACAAACACGTCGTAGTAGTTTCATTGATGGTACTCCTGGTTCCCGCCTGTGAGAACTAGGCAAGTTCAGACATGTTCAGTATCGCCTACCACTGCAATGGAGTTAACACGCGAAGAACAATATGTGGCTTTGAAATTCTTCTTTTGTCTCAACAAATCTTCAGTTGAGACCTATACAGTGTTACAGGAGGCCTATGGAGTGTCCATTCTTCCCTACAGCACAGCTCGAAGGTGGTTTAAAATGTTTAAAGAGGGAAAACAATCAATTTCAAAGGAAGGTGGATCCAGTGCTCCAGTTACTGCCTTTATGGAAGAAAACATCAACACTGCTGCTGCCATTGTGAGACAGGATCGACGAATTACCTTAGGATCACTTTTTGAAATATTGAACATTTCATTGGGTGCCACTAACACATTGGTGACAGAAACATTACACAAGAGACGTGTTTGTGTGTGATGGGTTCCAAGACTTGATTCCCAAACAAAAGGACAGTCGTATGCAGCTGCGGCCACATATTGCCAATGTTGTTGCTGAATATCTTGCAAAAATCATGTTAAGTACATCCCTCACCCTCCCTATAGTCCGGATTTAGTCCCATGCAACTTTTTTCTATTCCCTAACTTGAAGAAATGCCTTTGTGGGAGACATTATCCATCATCAGATGCAGTGGTGAAGGCTGCGGAGGCGATTTTGAGGGATCTCTCAAAAAATGGTTTGCAGCATGTCTTTGAAGACTGGTAGAAATGCTGGAACAAGTGCATCCACATTCAGCGGATACTATTTTGAGAAGTACCATCAAAATTATGAGGATGAGTAAAGTTACTTTATCAAAAAAGGTTGTGATCATTCTTTATTGAACAGCCCTCTTATATGTATTTTGTAACTTAATTTAAATTTTGTGCAATTTAAAAGTTACATTAAACCTTAAAGGCAATATCATGCCCCAAAAGTGATGTGCTCCAGATGCTTTATATCTAAGCTTTGTTACATTTAATCTTTGAAATTATTTCCTGCACATGGAACAATATTTAACTAAATACAAACTAACCCTAATAGTTCCCAACATAGCAGGTTGTATTAGGAACATTTAATACCTGAGATTGCTTTGAACTTTAATCAGATTAGGAGGTTTAATGTTGGTACAGTGTCTCAGTAAGATAGCTGGAGTGGCATAAGACAAGTATCTGTAGTTCTATCACTACTACTGGACATATCTTTAAATGTTTATCAACTACTTTATTGATTCTGTTAAAAATATACAGGTATCTCTCTCACCTGATGATCAAAACATTCTTACTAGCAAAGTAGCTAATACAATCTTCTTAAACCCAGTATCAAAAGAGGAATTAATTTGCATAATAAAAGGTCCAAAAACTAAGAAATCTTATGGAATAGACGATATCCCAGATTTTCTATTAAAAATTTGCTATAACTTGGTTGTGGATGTCCTCGTAGATATATATGTAACTGCTCCTTAGCATCGGATTTCCAGAAAGTCAAAGTTGCCAGAGTGCAGCCAATTTTTAAAAAGGGAAACAGTTACAGCATTGAGAATTATAGAACAATATCTTTGCTGTCTGTATTTTCAAAAGTGGTTGAGAAGGTTATGTTAAATAGGTTAACATCATTTTTGAAATCACGTGGTATCCTTACACTATCACAGTATGCGTTTCAGAAAGGAAAAACCATTAATGATGCAGTGTTCTCTTATATTGATGATGTTCTGCATGCCATGGATAATAAACATCAATCTCCTGGGTTATTTATAGATCTTAAAAAAGCTTTTGATACAGTTAATCGTACTATTTTACTCAAAAAGTTAAATTCATACAGGATTAGAGGTGTAGCAGGAAAATAGTTTGCATCTTATTTGGAAAATAGAAAACAATATGTTGAAATTGATAAATGTCATTCTGATGTTGTGAAACTTGAACATGGTGTTCCTCAGGGCTTAATTTTAGGTCCAATATTGTTTTTGTTTTATATAAACGATTTACCTTCTAGTTTACCACAAGCAAAAACAGTGTTATTTGCAGATGATACAAATATGATTTTTAAAAGCAGTTGTGTAGCTGAACTTCACTCTGTAGTATATGAATCCAATAAGGCATTGCAAGACTGGCTAGTAAAAAACAAACTTCAACTAAAACTTAAAATTAGTAAAACTGTCTATATACACTTTAACCAGGAGGTAACACAAAATCCACTGAACAGTTTTATGAATAACTCAGTAATCCAAAAAGTAAGTGAAACAAAGTGTCTTGGTGTGTGGATTGATTCAGGTCTCTCTTGGAACACCCATATTGAAAAAATAATGCATAAGCTCACTCGACTATGCTATGCATTTAGAATACTTAGTAATATTGTTATGCTTGATGTTTTGCGATCTGTGTATTTTGGCTATGTACAAACCCATATTTCTTATGCCATACCACTATGGGGTTCATCTCCAAAAGTATCTCAAGTATTTAAGATTCAAAATAAAATAATAAGAAGAATGAAAAAGGTACCCCTGAGAACTCCAAGCAAAGCCATATTTTCTGAATTTAAGATATTGCCCGTTACATCTGTATACATTCTAGAGATGGCATGCTTTGTTCATCAAAATATAAGTTCCTTTAAAAAGAACTCAGATTTTCATATGTATAACACAAGAGCAGCTAATAACTTACATTTAACCTCATATAGGATCAATAAAATCTTAACAGCATCGCCCAGAGAGGAATTAGTTTGTATAACAAAATACCATTTACTTTAAAATCACTTGATAAGAAACATTTTAAAACTAAATTAAATGAGCTACTCTTAGTCCATATGCCATTTTCAATACAGGAATTTTTAAATCTTGAGTATACATAAGGAAATCCTTCTGTATGTTTATTTATATATTGTTGTAATTCCTGTGGCCAATAAAGATGTTATCCTATCTTATTGTGACTTTGTGGGTTCGTGAAATGAAAAGTCCAATTTCACCACTCAAAAATGTTCTTTATTTCCACCGACTTACAGTTAAACACTTGCCAATTACACAGAATTACGTAATGCACACAATTACGATTCACCAGTTCGTCCGTTACAATTCCACTTGCACCTGCGATTACGTAAACTCCTCCGACCCACGTACGCAGTCCGTCCTCTCACTGGGCGCTCCTCACAGCTGTTCGCCAAACACTGACTGACTGACTGACTGACTGACTGACTTCCAGCCCGACGTGTTGCTTATATAGGGTCATCTGGCCAATCTAGAAGTTTCCAGATTAGACGAAACAACCCGCACGTCCGAGAACCTAGGGGGAGGGTAAAGAGACGGCTCAGTGGCCCGCAATCCCTCTCCTAATCATCCCTTCAGTTAGTGACAGGAGACAAATGAGTAGGTGTGGCGCGGCCTCTGGTCCCTTCTCAGCTGTCGTTTGTTGTGCTTCCCGATAATTGGGTGACACTGCTCCCTCCTCAAAGCTGGTCGTCCCGAAGAGCACTATCGTAACGTGCTAGACGATCCAGGTGTACCACCATCTTCCCTCGGGGAACCTTCTGGATGCGGTAGACCACGTCGTTAATCCTCTTCACCACCCGCTACGGTCCTTGCCATGGCTTCTGGAGCTTCGGGCAGCGTCCCTTGGTCCGAGTAGGACGGTACAACCAAACCAAGTCACCTTGCTGGAACCCTTGGCTGTTGGCTTGCCTGTCATACCTGGTCTTCATGCGGTCGCTCGCCTTCTGGATGTTCTAGCGAGCCATCTCATGCATGTCGTGGAGATGGTCCACCAAGTTCTCCACATACTCGGTTGCTGGCTGTTTTGCTTCCGGAGGGCTTCCAAAAGCCAGGTCACAAGGGAGGCGTAACTCTCGGCCGAACATTAAGCTGGCTGGCGTCATCCCAGTTGTGTCGTGTGTAGACGAGCGGTAGGCCAGCATGAACAGTGGCACCTTGACGTCCCAGTCTCGCTGATGGCTGGCCACGACCTTCCTCAGGTGTTCCTCTAAGGTCTTGATGTATCTTTCGACCATGTCATCCGACGGGGGATGTAGAGGCGTCGTGCGGGTCTTGTTCACCCCAAGCCTTTGTAGTGCCTCCTTCATTAGGTTGGACTCAAAGTTGGTACCCTGGTCACTGTAGCTCTAACGGCACCCCAAATCGACAGAACACTTGCTCCACGACGCAGTCTGTTATTGTCTTTGCCTCTTGGTTTGGGATGGCATACACCTCCGGCCATTTGGTGAAGTAGTCCACGACCACCATTAGGTACTTGTTGCCTCGGTCGGAAATTAGGAACGGTCCAGCTATGTCAACGGCGATCCGTTCGAATGGCGCTCCGACGTTGTACTGCTGCATGGGACCCCGAAACCTTGTCTGGGTGCCGCGACTCTCCGCGCACACGTGACACTGAGGGCACCATCTCTCTGCATCTGCTCGGAGCCTCAGCCAGTAGTAGCGCTGCCGTAGTTTGTCAATCGTTCGGTTCGCTCCCAGGTGTCCTCCCGAAGTACCGGCGTGCTCTCCCTCCAAGAGTTCCGGGACCTTACTCCGGGGAAGTACCAACTGTTCTCTCTGCGTCTTCCCATCGGGTGACTCCCATACCCGGAACAGCACGCCATCTCTGGTCTTCAACGAGTCCCATTGGGCCCAGTACGATTTGTAGGTGGCGCTCCTCGATGCTATGTCCTCCCAGGTTGGTCTCGTCCCTGCCTCAACTTCCGTCAAGAGTGGCCCCAAGTTTGCGTCCGCCAGCTGCTCCTGCCTCAGGCCTGCGCTATCCCAGCCGTCCGCAGGCACTGTCACAACTACTCGGACTGCTGCGGCACGCTCCTTCTCTTCCACTCTTGTGCACTGGCCGCACTCTTCTGGACAGGGTCTTCGGGACATGGGGTCTGCGTTACCGTGGCTCTTCCCTCTACGATGTTCCGAGGTGAAGTCGTACTCCTGCAGCCTCTGCACCCGACGTGCTGTCTGGCCATCCAAGTTCTTAAAGCTCAATAGCCAGGTTAGGGCGGAATGGTCAGTCCTCAGGTGAAATGGCTGACCGTACAGGTACTTGTGGAAGTGCTCCAAGGTGTTTACTACCGCATGTAGCTCTCGTCGGGTGACGCAGTAGTTCTGCTCTGCCTTGGATAGCATCTTGCTGTAGTAGGCTATCACCCGCTGATGGCCGTCCTGGATCTGCGATAGGACACCTCCAATGCAATGGTCGCTACCGCCGGTGTCCACAATGAAGGCGCCACCCGGTTGTGGGAAACCCAACATTGAAGCACTGCACAGGGTCTCCTTTAGGTGCTGGAAAGCGTTTTCGGCGTCCTCTGTCCACACATAAGGCCGGTGTTCCTCTGTCAGGCGGGTGAGGGGTTTTGCGATGTTGGAGAACCCCTTTATGAAGCGGCGGTAATAACTTCACAGCCCCAGGAAACTGCGCAACTCTTTCTTATCCTTTGGGCGAGGCCAATCTCTCACAATCTGTGTCTTCTCCGGGTCTGTGGCCACTCCGGTTGCTGAGACTATGTGGCCTAAGTAGTTCACTTCCTTGCCGAAGAGCTGGCACTTCCTCGCGTTCAGCTTCAAGTTGGTCGCCTGCAGTCTCTGTAGCACCTTACTCAGACCCTCGAGGTGATCTTCAAAAGTCTTCCCGACGATGATGATGATGTCGTCCAGGTATAGCAGGCAGGCATCGTAAGTCAGCCCTCTCATCACTGACTCCATGAGGCGTTGGAAGGTAGCTGGTGCGTTGCAGAGGCCAAAGGGCATAACCGTGAACTGCCAGAGCCCTTGGCCTGTCGAGAATGCAGTCTTCTCCTTGTTTCTTGGGTCTAGAGCTACCTGTCAGTAGCCCGACTTCAGGTCCATGTTCGAGAACCACTGTGCACCAGCTAGCGTGTCCAAGGTGTCGTCAATCCGGGGTAAGGGGAAACAGTCCTTCCAGGTGACAGCGTTCAACTATCTGTAGTCTACGCAGAAGCGCAGCTTGCCGTTCTTCTTTATCTCCAAGACTACAGGGGAACACCAAGGGCTGTCAGACTCTTCAATCCCCCCCCTGGATCTCATGTCCTCTAGCATGTCTCGCACCGCCCCTGCTTCGCCAGCGGAACGCGTCTATGTGGTTGCCGAATAGGCCGGGCGTCCCGGTGTCGATGCGGTGAAGTACTTTGTCCGTGCGGCCGTAGTCACTGTCGTCTTGGCTGAAGACGCTCTGGTATCGCCTCAGCAGTTGTCGAACTTTCGCCAATTGCTCTGCGGTCAGGTGGTCGACCGCCCTCTCCAGTAGGCCTTCTAGTCGGGGCCCCAGGTGTTGCGTCGGCACCGGCTCCTGTGTCTTGTCGATTGCTGTTACGCTCACCACGGGCTCGCACGTTCCCAACTCTGTCCCGGCCTGGACGTCGTGATCGGTGTCCGTTGGATTTAGCAGTCTCACTGGCACCTCCTCTCGGCACGGCAGCAATGCCCTGGCTACATACAGTCCGTGTACAGGCGTCTTCTGGTCCAGCATCATGTTCCTGGTTCTCTGGCCCTCCAGTCGCGCCGTCACCACCACTGCGCTCCTCGCGGGGACAACCACGTCTTCGTTCAAGACGACCCTGCAAATTCCAAGGCGCCCTTCTGGTTGACGGAGTATAACCTCTTCTCCGTTGAGCCGCAGGACCTTCTTGCCGACGTCGACCGTTGCCTCGTGGCTCCTGAGGGCTTCCAATCCCAGTATCACCTCCTCAGCCACTTTCGCGACGAACACCCACAGACGTACGGTACTCTTTCCCAAGGTAAGCTTCAGCAGGGCCTCCTTCTCCACAGGCAAGGTGTCGCCCCATGCCGTCACAAGCTGGTATGGTCGGCTCGGCTTCCTTGTCGGCAGATGATGGTCACGGTCGCCCCGGTGTCCACCAGCACGCGGCACGGCTTTCCTCTTACCCAACCGTCCACGATGAGGCTGTCATCCATACGCCGGCTGACGGCGCGCAGTGTCACTCGAGGGGATGGTGGTGATGACGCCGACGTGCCCCTCTCCACGACGGCCCTTACTCGTTCTTCCGGCTGCTCTTCCTTTTGTGGGCAGTCTCTCTGTAAGTGTCCGGGCTGTCCACACCCCCAACACAGGCCACTAGTTGTTCGCCGGCGTCCCTCGGCTGGTCTTCAGTCTCCGGTGTAGCGGACACTCCTCGTTCTCGACGTCGGGATAGCTGTTACCTTGGCCGCCTCCATCCTTAATGCTGCCGTTAGCGCCTCGTGGATTGTTTTATAATCGCCGAGCGTTAGGCGCTGACGAATCTCCGTGTCTCGTACCCTGTCCACGAATGTGTAGGCAACTTCCCGGGATACGAACTCTGGTGGGAGGTCGACTAGGGCCTTGCTTGCCAGTTGTTCAACTGCCAGGGCGAACTCCTGCAGCGTCTCCCCTGTCTGCTGTGACCTTGCCTTCAGCTGGCTGCGGTACGCTGCGGCTAAGCGGTGGTTTTCAAACCGATTCTCTAGGGCCTCCCAGATGTCCTTGGGTGCCGCCGTTGACTAAACCGCGTTCAGGACTTCCGCGGCCCGACCCTGTAGGCTGGCTATTAACTGTGTGGCCTCCTCTTCTGGTGACCATTTGTTGTGCTTGGCCACTGTGTCGAACTGGCGGCGGAAGACTTCAAACGTTGACGTGCCGTCATATTTCGGAGGTTTGACGCGCGCCGATGTTGTGTCGTGTCCCGGTGCGTCGGCCTTCAAATCCTTCAACCTCCTGCCGACGACGTCCTCCACCATGGCGCTCAGGGACTTGACGCTGTTGTCGGCCTTTCCTTCCAGCTCATTAACGCGGCTCGCCTGGTCTTCGACGCGCTCGCCTAACTCTGTGACGCCCTCTTTTATGCCGGCCAGATGTTCTTCAAAATTTGCGGTGAGAGCCTCGTTCGCCGCCTTCATTTCCGTGGCCAGACTGCCGTTCGCTGCTCTCATTTCTGTGGTTAACTCGGCCTTCATTTCTTCCATCTCGGTGATGTTGTCGTTAGCCGTCTTCATTAGTTTCAGTTCCGCGGCCAGGTTGTTATTTGCCGCTTCCGTTTTTGCAGCGAGGTTTTCATTTGCCTCTTCATTTCCTTCAACTCGGCGGTAAGGTTGTTATTTGCCGCCTCCGACTTCGCTGTCAGTTCGTTCATCTTCTGCAAAAGCATTTCCAATGCCGATTCCAGGGCCGTAATGTTCTTTGATGTTATCGTCCCGCTTGCTGACACCAGTGTGACTTTGTGGGTTCGTGAAATGAAAAGTCCAATTTCACCACTCAAAAATGTTCTTTATTTCCACCGACTTACAGTTAAACACTTGCCAATTACACAGAATTACGTAAAGCACACAATTACGATTTACCAGTTCGTTTGTTACAATTCCACTTGCACTCGCGATTACCTTAACTCCTCCTACGCACGTACGTAGTCCGTCCTCTCACTGGGCGCTCCTCACAGCTGTTCGCCAAACACTGACTGACTGACTGACTGACTGACTGACTGACTTCCAGGCCGACGTGTTGCTTATATATGGTCAGCTGGCCAATCTAGAAGTTTCCAGATTAGACGAAACAACCCTCACGTTCAAGAACCTAAGGGGAGGATATAGAGACGGCTCAGTGTCCCGCAATCCCTCTCCTAATCATCCCTTCAGTTAGTGACAGGAGACAAATGAGTGGGTGTGGCGCGGTCTCTGGTCCCTTCTCAGCTGTCGTTTGTTTTGCTTCCCGATAATTGGGTGACATTATCTTATTACTTTTCAAAATTCTTAATTGAAGAATGTTTTTATTCTGTACAGGAGTTTTCTCTTCTGCTGTATGATATATTATGTTCTTATACATTTTTGTTTTTTAAATTATTATATTATCTATTTCTTGTAATCACATATTCTATTTATTACCTGTTACTATATTAATGTTATTCTTTATATTGTGCTTGACATGTCCATTATCTTGTACAAGATATCAAGGATGAATAAAGATGAATATGAATCTTTAATTTCTTAACTCTTTTTCAGCTAATAATTACGTAGAAAATGAAGCTTCACTTAGCTCAAGAAAAATGATATCAATTGTTCTTATTAGTTGAGATTGATTTCATGAACCTCTGCTCACATCTTCAGTCAAAACACTTCATCGTCAAGGATAAAGCATGCTACTATGTTTTTTCAGTATTACCAAACTCTGAAAATGAAACAAACTTAAAAACAGAATCAACTGCTGGTATTTCAAAATTCACTACGCAATGTTTATTTTTTAAAATAAATATATTTTCCCAAACCATTTAATCTATTGGACCATTTAATTGTTTTAATAATTTAACTTCTGGAGTTATTTCATGGTTAAATGACCAAAAATGATTTGCTATGGCCAATTTATCAGATTGTTTATACTTAATGTTACGAAAATGTTCTTTTGTTCTGATTTCTAGATGACATTTTGGCTTTCCAATATAAACTGTATCACAGTCTAAATAGTTAAATTGATAAAACAAACGTCTTTTCCTCTCCACAGATTATTTCCAGGAATTAAGGTCAGCATTCTATTTTACAGCTATTTGAAATGGATAAGAGAATACAAATTAAAGAAGAGCATCCCCTCACAGATGACATAGCCTCACAGAATGAGAGAGAGTTTCATCATGAGTTTGTTTACGTGAAGACAAGTATTGACACTTATTGTGATGTGACAGTCAAAACAGAAATTAAATCAGAGACTTCGTGTGTCAAACACCTTATAAAAAATATTAAGACGGAAAGTGCTATGTGCAGCAACAACTGGGAGAAGCATAGGGAAACAGAAACAGAATATCAGACTCTGTTTTCAGACTTTGGTTCACAGAATGAGAGAGAGTTTCTTCCAGAAAACCCTCTGATGTTGGATAAGGAATACAACAATGATCATGAAATGTATAACAAAATAGAAATTAAAGAAGAACCTTGGTTCTTGGAAACAGAAAGTTCACTGCTATGTGATAATATTAAGGTAAGTTGTATAGATATCTACTGCAGTTAATCTGAGGAATGTTTTATAATAATCATCCAAATTGTATTTTGCAAAATATTTCAAACTACTACACTCAAACCCAAGAGTCAAATTAATGGCAAATGAAGTCAAGGATTGGTATGCAACAGGCAACCCAGTGATAAATCTTTAACATGATAGATAGATAGTTTTATTCACCTTAGGAATATACAATATTAATCGCTTCGTCAAATTTGTACCCATAAGAATAATACATTTCTTATAAGTAATACAATTATGAATAATACAATAGTAATTAAATAATACAATAGTAGTTAAATAATACAATTGTGATTAAAGTAATGCAGTAGTAATTAACAGAATAATAATACAAATAGTAATTAAGAATAAGGCAACTTAGGTCACATTATAGTTTAATGTATTACATTTTTAAGAACTAGGCTGTAAGAGACAATTTTTACCAAAAAAAATCAATATTTACTTTATTATTTAATTTTACTTCTTAGAAACTCATCTGTTGTCTGTGACATTACTTTTAGTAGGATATTTTTTACAGCTTTTCTGAATATTACAAGTATCACCTCCGAAGTTGCACAGGTATTTATTCACAAACATCATTTTAGAAAGCATTGATATGTTGATCATGTTTTAAGTATTCTTCCACTGAATAATAGCAACCTTCTCTTAAAAATGGTTTTACAGACAGTATAAACCTTTTTTCCGATGTTATACTTTTAATGCCATCGGGTAGTTTGTTATATAATAATACTGCTTTATGTTCGAAGCTATGTGTGAATAAAGTTGTATTGTGGCTTATAATGCGTAGATCTGATTTACTTCTTGTATTATGTGTATGTATCTGCGAATTTGTTTCAAATTGAGCAAGTACAATTCTTGTCCTAACTAGAGCTTCATATATATACACACAGGGTAATGGAAGTATTTTTAGTAGTTTAAAATATGGTTTACAGCTGGTGGTGAAAGGAATATTTACTATATAACGAATAGCCCTTTTCTGCAGTCTAAATATTTTTGATACATCTTTAGCATTTCCCCAGCTAAGTATACCATAAGACATTACAGAATGAAAATAAGCAAAATAAATAATTCTCAACACATTTCTGTTTACAGACTCCCTCATTGATTTAATAGCAAATGTAATTCTGCTTAGTTTCAATTCTAGTTGCTGAATTTGTTTTTCCCATTTTAAATGTTCACCTAACCATATTCCTATGAATTTGGTATTTGATTCATAGAGTAGTGATTTATTCCCTAAATATATACTTGGGAATTGAGCAGTGTTATTTAGTTTGTGGTGAAAGCCTATAGCTACTGATTTTTCTTCATTTATTTTTAGCTTATTTTTTAAAAACCAATTGACAATTTTTGTATTAAAAGTATTATTATAGCTTAATACCTCATTCGAGGTTTTCCCAGTCATTAATATGCTGGTATCATCGGCAAAGAGTGTCAAATTGATGTTCTCGCCCGTTTTATTTAAACCTAGACCTAAATCATTAACATATAAGAGAAATAAAAATGGGCCCAATATTGAACCCTGGGGCACACCTTGCTGAACTATTTTCTCTGAAGATGTTTTACTTTGAACTACACCTAAGTTTTTATCTACATAGTCTAGCTGTACAAATTGACGTCTACGTTCCAGATATGATCTGAACCATTCGTAACATATTCCTCTAATACCAACTGCATGCAACTTATCCACTAGAATGCTATGGTCTACAAGATCAAATGCCTTTGTGAGATCAAGGAAAATACCCACAGGACACTCTTTCCTATCTAGTGCCCTATACACTTTCTCTAAGAATTTGGTCAATGCCAAGGTAGTGCAACTCCCTTTCCGAAAGCCATGCTGACATTGTGTTAAGATATTGTGACTTTGTGGGCGTGGGTTCGAATCCCACTTCTGACACCAGTTGTGACTTTGTGGGTTCGTGAAATGATAAAACAAGGTTACAAAACACAAAAACTACACTTTACTCTCCTCGAAATACACTGTTCACCATTACAAATTTGCTACAACCTCAAAACTGTTTTTTTTTCTCTAACTCTACATTCAACTGTCTGTCGCTACCGGAAACGATTGGCTCCGAAGTTTTCCGGCTGCTCTTCCTGGTGTGGGCAGTCTCTCCGCAGGTGTCCGGGCTGTTCACACCCCCCACACAGGCCACTAGGTGTTCGCCGGCGTCCCACAGCTGGTCTTCTGTCTCCGGCGTAGCGGACACTCGTCGTTCTCGACGTCGGGATAGATGCTACCTTGGCCGCCTCCATCATTAATGCCGCTGTCAGCGCCTCGTGGATGGTTTTATAATCGCCGAGCATTAGGCGCTGACGAATCTCCGTGTCCCGTACCCCGTCGACAAAGTTGTAGGCGGCTTCCCGGGATACGAACTCCAGTGGCAGGTCAACCAAGGCCTTGCTAGCCAGCTGCTCGATCGCTATGGCGAACTCCTGCAGCGTCTCCCCCGACTGCTGCGACCTTGCCTTTAGCTGGCTGCGGTATGCTGCGGCTAAGCGGTGGTTCCCGAAGCGATTCTCCAGGACCTCCCAGAGGTCCTTGGGCGCCGCCGTTGTCTGCACCGCGTTTAGGATTTCCGCGGCCCGTCCCTGGAGGCTGGCTATTAACTGTGTGGCCTCCTCCTCCGGTGACCATCTGTTGTGCTTGGCCACTGTGTCGAACTGGCGGCGGAAGACCTCGAATGTTGACGATTGGTTCCGAAGTTTTCCGAATCTCCACCGGCTTCGGCTTCGCGAGTCTACCACCAGGGCGACACTTTTTAAATAATCGTAGATGAGGCCTGAGATACGCTTCACTCCCCCTCTGTGGTAGTTGTGACTTTGTGGGTTCGTGAAATGATAAAACAAGGTTACAAAACACAAAAACTACACTTTATTCTCCTCGAAATACACTGTTCACCATTACAAATTTGCTAGAACCTCAAAACTGTTTTTTTCTCTAACTCTACATTCAACTGTCTGTCGCTACCGGAAACGATTGGTTTCGAAGTTTTCCGAATCTCCACTGGCTTCGGCTTCGCGAGTCTACCACCAGGGCGACACTGCTCCCTCCTCAAGGCTGGTCGTCCCGAACAGCGCCTACGAGTAAGGCCCGGCGTGGAGAGGGGCACGTCGGCGCCATTACCACCATCCTCTCGAGTGACAATCCGCGCCGTCAGCCGGCGGATGGATGACAACCTCATCGCGGACGGTTGGGTAAGAGGAAAGCCGTACCGCGTGCTGGTGGACACCGGGGCGGCCGTGACCATCATCAGACCTGACGTGGCGAAGGGTTTGCCGACGAGGAAGCTGAGCCGACCATACGAGCTTGTGACGGCATCGGGCACCACCATGCCTGTGGAGAAGGAGGCCCTGCTGGAGCTGAACTTGGGACGGAGTGCCGTGCGTCTGTGGGTGTTCGTCGCGAAGGTGGCTGAGGAGGTGATTCTGGGACTGGATGCCCTCAGGAGCCACGAGGCGACGGTCGACGTCGGCAGGAAGGTCCTACGGCTCAACGGAGAAGAGGTTATACTCCGTCAAACTGAAGAGCGCCTTGGAATCGGTAGGGTCATCTTGAACGAGGACGTGGTAGTCCCCGCGAGGAGCGAGGTGATGGTGACGGCGCGACCGGAAGGCCGGACAGCAGGTTTGATCCAGAGGCAGCAGGAGTACGACTTCACCTCGGAACATCGCAGAGGGAAGAGTCACGGTAACGCGGACGCTATGTCCCGAAGACCCTGTCCAAAAGAGTGCGGCCAATGCACAAGAGTGGAGGAGAAGGAGCGTGCCGCAGCAGTTCGAGTAGTCACGGCAGTGCCTGCCGATGGCTGGGATAGCGCAAGCCTGAGGAGGGAGCAGCTGGCGGACGCAGACTTGGGGCCACTCTTGATTGATGTGGAGAACCTGGTGGACCACCTCCACGACATGCACTAGATCGTTCGCCAGAACATCCAGAAGGCGAGCGACCGCATGAAAACCCGATACGACAGGCAAGCCAACAGCCAAGGGTTCCAGCAAGGTGACCTGGTCTGGTTGTACCGCGCGATCCGGACCAAGGGACGCTGCCCGAAGCTTCAGCAGTCATGGCAAGAACCGTACCGTGTGATGAGGAGGATTAACGACGTGGTCTACCACATCCAGAAGGTGCCCCGAGGAAAGATGTTGGTGGTACACCTGGATCGCCTGGCCCGCTACGAAGGCGCTGTTCGGGACGACCAGCCTTGAGGAGGGAGCAGTGTCGCCCTGGTGGTAGACTCGCGAAGCCGAAGCCGGTGGAGATTCTGAAAACTTTGGAACCAATCGTTTCTGGTAGCGACAGACAGTTGAATGTAGAGTTAGAGAAAAAACAGTTTTGAGGTTCTAGCAAATTTGTAATGGTGAACAGTGTATTTCGAGGAGAATAAAGTGTAGTTTTTGTGTTTTGTAACCTTGTTTTATCATTTCACTAACCCACAAAGTCACAATATTATACTTTTCGCAAAAGGAAACTAGTCGTTTATGCATAATTTTTCCTATCACTTTTGAAAATACAGATAAGATAGATATTGGTCTATAGTTGTTCATTATTTCTGTCGAACCTTTTCTGAATAGTGGCTTAACCTTTGAGATTTTAAAAACATCCGGAAAATTCCTGAACTACATGATAAATTCACTAAGTAACATAATGGTTTTAGAATAAGATGATGACACTGTTTCAGCAAATGATTTGAGAACCCATCTTAGTCAATGGATTTTTTATCTTTTAGTCCTGCTATAACAGAGACTATTTCTTCTTCGTCTGTTAGTGCTAGATACATACTGGAGTTAACTTTTTTACTTGGATAGGGAGCAGTGAAAGGATTATTATTACATATTTGCTTTTGGATAACATTTGCAATTTCAATGAAAAACGTATTGAAGCACTCAGCTGCTTCTTCAGGATCTCTTATTAGTTTATTTTCGTTTGTGAAGCATATGTCAGTTATTATTTTATGAGTGGATTCTTGTTCGGTTTTAACTATATCCCATGTTGGGAAATTTAACCCATAACCAGTCTTTTTGTTTTCACAGAAGGTATTGCACCCATACAGTAAAATACTTTGATAAAACAAAACTGTATTTGAGTTTGCAACTGGCAAGTAGTGTCATATTTACTTACCAAATTCAAGCAAGGTAGCCTATGATGCTAGTTTACTGAGCCAGAACAAATTTAACCTTTGTTTCTTGAATGCTACTACGATTGTAACCAGAGGTGCTAAATTGTGTAGCACACGCTTCTTTCCCGTACACATGTTGTTTTCCCCACACCAGTCACCAAGGCAGCAAAACACAGAGGTAGCAGTAAGAGGCATTGTTACCAATATTTAGTGTATCTTTGTTCTAAGTGCTTCCTCAGTTTAGCCAATACTGACATGTAGTATGCTGCTGTAACAGTAGTAGGAGGGGAACTGCATGCGACGTGAGGCCATGCATGGTCATGATGAAGTTGCCACCTGGTCTGAGAAAGCTCTGGTCGTTTCTTTGCAATGTGCTTCCTGAGCGTAGCCAATACTGATGTGCAGTATGCTGCGATAACAGTAGTGTGAGGGGGAACTGCATGCGACGTGAGGCCATGTATTGTCATGATGAAGCCGCCACCTAGTCTGAGAAAGCTCTGGTTGTATCTTTGTAATGTGCTTCCTCAGTGTAGCCAATACTGACGTGTAGTATGCTGCTGTAACAGTAGTGTGAGGGGGAACTGTATGCTGGTAAATCATTTCATTACAGTCAAAAAATGTGATCACCATCACTTTCCCTGCAGATGGAACAACTTTTGCCTTTTTTGGTGCTGGAGAACCTTGTGATTTCCACATTGGTGGCTTGTTTTCCCTCAGAATCATAATAATACAGCCATGACTCATCACCGGTGATTATTGAAGCTTAGGGGTATTCGATTTGAGAACTCTGAAGCAGTGCTCAAGAAAAGTGAGGCGATTCTCAAGGAGCTGACAAAGAATGG
This sequence comes from Mantis religiosa, assembly GCA_030765055.1. Classification (NCBI taxonomy): domain Eukaryota; kingdom Metazoa; phylum Arthropoda; class Insecta; order Mantodea; family Mantidae; genus Mantis; species Mantis religiosa. The sequence goes on along the minus strand of CM060954.1, from coordinate 405,791 downwards.
TCTGCAGCACGTGTTCAAGGACTGGCAGAGACGCTATAAAAAGTGCATTGAAGTCGGAGGGGACTACTTTGTAAAAGATCATGTAAACATTGAATTGCAGTAATAAACATCTGTGAAAAAAACATCAGTCCCATTCTTTGTTGATCAGCCCTCGTAAATTTTGAAATACCTGGTGAAGAGTTAGGTGCAATAAATGTGTATTACATGAGTATGAAAAGTTGTGAAAAAGCTTAAGTTCATTAACGTGTTTTGTAAAATGACTTCAATCTGCCAGTATATGATTGTACCTGCATGTTACAATTGGAGTAGCAATTCTAAGCAGTGGAGTTACATAAATACGTAACTTGATTAAATTTAAAGGGAGTCGATTAATGACACTAAACATCACTTACTTTTAAATTTTTCCGGAACATGTTTCAGAGACTTTGCCTCTATCCTCAGCCGGCCATTGACTCGTCGCCGGCCAGAGTCAATGGCCAGCTGAGGATAGAGGCAAAGTCTCTGAAACATGTTCCTGAAAAATTTAAAAGTAAGTGTTGTTTAGTGTCATTAATTGACTCCCTTTAAATTAAATTTATCATAACAACACTGTTTTCAACGCTTCCAAGAAAGGAATTGCAATGTAACTTGATGCTAGAATGTGTTCTACGTACCACATGGGTTATGTTATTTTGTACTTGAGATAAATGGAAATGATATACTCCAACATTGTAATTTCCAGGCCTATTGACCATGTTCATTGTTTAGCTTTTCCCTTATCCTGAATGATTTTCAGGCTGTGGGCTGTGGGCTCCTTTCAACATAATTTTTCCATTTCATTCATGGTCTGATTTGAGGAACTTTGGAGGATGTTCAATAATAAGTAAGAATAAGAGAAAATGCGAGTGACCTGAAGCAGCATAGCATACTGCTGTACAGCATGGTGTAGGAATTACAGAGCAGATTAACTGGTCCATGTTGAGTCATTGTGGACATCTTCAGCATCACCTTTGATGCATTGTTACCAGTTTAGTCTGTTATCACTTTAGCATATAACTCAGCAACAGTGATCATGATGATTTGTATTTAAAGGCGCTCAACTCAATGCTCATCAGCACCCTTTTAAAAACTGTATTTCACTTTACTATCCTTCCTTTGACATAACTTACCTTTAACTTTGCTGTGGCTTTGCCTTCACTTTGCTCTGGCTTTTCTCTAGCTCTGCTTTGGCTTTACTCAGGCTCTGCTCTGGTTCCACTCCTGCTTCACTCTAAACTCTAACTCCACTCTAAAATCACTCTGACTTGGCTTGACTTGGCTGTGGCTTTGCTCTGGCTAGCTTCCAGCTCTCCTCTGGTCCCGCTCTGGCCTCACACTAACTTCATTCTGTACCTTAATTCTGGCTACGCTCTGCCGTTGCTCTGGCTAGGCTCTGGTCACCACTCCGGTCCTGCACTGGGTTGGCTCTGGCTGGTTCTGGTCACCTCTATGTTGCTGCTCTGGCTTGGCTCTGGTTTTGCTCTGGCTTCACTCTAACATCATTCCTTAACTTAACTCTGGCTTGGCTCTTGCTAGGTTCCGGTCCCGCTCCGGCTTCGCTCCTGCCTCACACTAACTTCATTCTGTAACTTAACTCTGGCTTGGCTCTGGCTTCACTCAAACCTGACTCTAACTTCACTCTGTATTCACTCTAACTTGGCCCTGGCTAGGATCTGACCTACCTTCGGACTCGCTCTGGCTTACTCTAACTGCATTCTTTAACTGTACTCTGCCTTGGCTCTGACTTCGCTCTGCCTAGGCTCCGGTCCCACACTGGCTCTGCTCTGGCTTTGCTGTGCCTTTTCTCTGTCTCTGCTCTAGCTTATGTTCAGTTCAAATTCCGTTGTTGAGAAGACACATATCCTGAAAGCCATTTAGTGTTACCATTTTACCACTGCCACTGCGGTCATGGCTATGGCCATGGTTGATCATGGTACGATTTGCAGTTAGAAATTTACCAGTTACATAATTTATGTTATCTCAGGTATGTTACTGGTACAGATGAAACCAATATGTTGGCCTTTTCTTCTCTCCTGCTGTATTCTTAATTGTCCTAAAAGCTTGATAATTTTAATATAGATTTTGATTTATTAATTTTTTTTTTTTTTTTTTTTGCAATTTACGTCCTCCAACGTCATCTCGGACGGTGAATGAATTGGGTGAAATGATGCTCAAATGAGTCCAGGGACCAGGGAGCTTAGAGTTACCCGACATTTGTCTTGAAGGATAAGGGAAAACCCTGGAAAAAACCTTATCCAGGCAACTCACCCTGACCAAAATTTGAACTTGGGACCTCTTGAATGTGAGGCAGCCATGCTACCATCTATGCTACCAAGGCAGGCATATATCTTTTGCCAGTTTCTTGTCCTGTTAACAAAACAATTAAAAACACCTCATTACATGATAAAATATTAAATATTATTTTTAGTATTTCTTTGAACCATGTTACATACAACATTTAATACTGTTTAATTATGTGAATTATTCTGTTACAGGATGGGAACCTTCCTCCAGAAAAATCCTCAAGGTAAGATTTGATTCTTATCAGTTACAAATCTGCTTTTTGCAGATCACATTTATGTTATAGTACATGTCTCATTGAGCTCTGAAACATTAAACATGCTTTTTCTGACACTCTTTCACTTTGAATTGGTAAAGATTTTAAGACAGTACATGAGAAAGCTGTCCTGGCAGTGAACACACCTTTAGGAACATCATACATAATTAGATGGTGCAATTCTACGACCTGGCATGCAGGGCTCCTGTACAAACTCATCACTCTTGAGCTACACACACTATTCATCTTCTACACTCTTTCCTAAAACATCGACACTTTTCCGTCTCAGTGGCGGGAAAGTCCTCCAGAAGATCCACTAGAGATGAAGTCCCTGAAGGCTCTGTACTATCCCCAACATTCTTCAACATCTACGTGGCTGACCTTCCCACTGAGCTGCACATTAACAAAGCTCAATTTGCTGATGACGTGCTACTCTTTTCCACAGATACACACCCACACAGAGCCTTCAACCCCATACAGAGACACTTATGCCTCATCCAGGAATGGTGCTAGCTCTAGCTATTGTCCATTAATATGGAGAAAAGCCAAGCCATCTTGTTTGCAAGTGCCGCTTTCCCGCCTATCTAGCCACATTTACTTATTCTGTATGAAGGATAGGGTGGAAGAATACCATAAAATACTTGGGTGTTAAGCTGGACAAGTCTCTAACTTTTAGAGAGCACATCCTGAATCTGTCGCATCAGGCATGCGGAGCCTCAGCTTTGCTATACCCAATGATGGGGTCCACGATGCCTGTCCCTCTAAAGCTACACCTTTTCAAGGCTTTAGTGTTTCCTGTTACGCTTTACGCATGCAGAGTCTGGGGCATGACTGTAGACTCGAACATGCTCCTCTTACAACGGGTACAGAATAGATGTCTTCGGATTACATATTCTCTATGCAGACGCTTTCCCATGACACTACTCCATGAAACCTCATTTTTCCCTATGTGGAGGATGTGATTAGATGCCAGACCAAGAAATTCTATGAGAGTTTACCTCACCACCAGAGCGCCTGGTTAGGTCTCTTTTGGATTATTGTTCCTACGAACGTCGCCTAATACGGTACCGGCTTCACCGCTTGGTTTGTGGCTATAACAAACTTAAAATTATTCCCACCCAAGAACTGCCTGGATTATTGTAATTCAATCAATTTTTCTTTTCCTTTCAAAATTTTCCCCCAGCATTGCACAACTGGCTGTTGCACGTGATTTCTCAGCCATTGAGGTGCTTAGGCTGCCTCCCTTCTTACCACAACCTAAATTCAAACCACCATCCTGTAAAATCTACATTGCCATCATAAGTGGTTAAGTCCTTCCTAGGACACGTACACGCATGGCACACCACGGCCTGTCCCTTAGCCTGCCAACAGAAATGAATGAATGAGTGTCACATTTCATCACTACATTTTTCTCTAAATTGCCCCACTCCTATAATGTCACATCATGTTGTGTCTAGTTTTGAAGCTGTCCAGCCATCCTGTAAATGTTAACTTTGTGTTTCCTAGCTGTTGAGGAACCATCAAAGGTTCTTATTAATGTTTAGATGAGTCATATTTATTACACATCTGCTTCACTTTCGTACCTGTTTTGAGGATATGTTTCGCAAATCATCGTTTGCATGTTCTGCTCTTATGCGACTCATGACTCTTATGATTTGCGAAACATGTCCTCAAAATAGGTACGAAAGTGAAGCACATGTGTAATAAATACGACTCATCTAAAAATTAATAATTATTTCGCTTCACTGTGGTGTTCCAATACAGTTAAATCTCGATACATCAAAGGTTCGCTTTTTTCAAGTAAGGCCAGTCTATGGGCTGGAAATTTTATATTGTTATATACTGTTTTTAAATGCACATTTTCTTTTACCCATTCATTTTTTAACTTCATCTTGGTTTTTAAAGTTTAATAAATTTGAATTTTACTGCAGTTGTAGCGCATGTTTATTTCAGAAGATTTAGCTTTCTCACTTGCATTGATCACAATCATTTTCATTGAGTGTTAATGATCTGTCTGTTTTGATATGTAATTTTAAGTATTACAAGTAACTGAAAACGACTATTGGCATAAAACGGACAACAGTGCAGTTAGTGCTTTTTTATAAGGTTCATAACTGTGTATGTCGAGGAAGTAACAAGTTAAAAAGAATAAGGTCATATAGATGTGAATCAGAGGGGTTCTTCCTTGATGCGTAAATTGTAGTAAATTCTAAAAAAGAAAAAATTTCAGTTGGCAAAAAGTCTGCTATTTATCAAGTTAACTGCTTAGAATGTGATAAGATTTACATTGGTAGGACCAAACGTAATTTAGAAACCAGAGCGAGGGAACATTTCAGAAATATTAAATATAAACAGGCAGATAAATCGGCAGTGGCTGATCAGTTTTGGTCATCTAAACATGAAATGAACCCAGAAGTTATTGAAACAATTGAACAAACTGAAGATTTAATGGTTTGGGAGAAAATATTTATTTTGAAAAATAACAATCATGTGATGAATTTTGATATCCCACAAGTAGATGTCATCAATAATTTTCTGTTGTCCCGGTAGATGGCAGTTAGATAGGGAGCTATTCTTCTGATTCCAGAAGTGGTCAAGGTCAGCCAGTCAGTGTGTCCATGTCAAGCTGACAAGTTGATAATGAAGCAAAGTTGCTTCGAAAATGGTTCCAAAGGATTGTAAATAAGATAAGTAATAGTGAAGTTGTGTTACTATAATGTTTATTCATATTACATGGTTATGTTCTACCTTCTAGCATTTAATTTGAAGTTCTCCGAATTATATTTTGTAATGGAACGGCTCTCTTGGTGCCCGTGTGTCGATAGACTTAACTATCAAGCTTTTGTAAGCATCTAGCTGTTCCTCGTGAGGATGACTGAGGAAGTGTTATTTGGAATGGACCAAGCACCAACAGCTGGTCCCAATATGATCTTTACGACGTCATCTTTCCAGGATTTAGGGACATTTTCAGCGAAGCGACGATTGCAATGCGCAAAGATATGGATCAATAACGAAGTTGTGTCCAGAGATGGCCCCAAGCGAAACAAGGGTAGTCAGAAGGACTAGATGTAAGGAGCAATTGGTGACACGGTGACTGTGTCTTAAGGAATTAAGTGTAAGTCGCCCTTCTCCACCATTTTCGTTGTTTACTGCGAGGAAAGTAAAAATATGGAACATTCAAGGAGAGCTGCTAGCAGACGTCACGAAGCCAGAACTACGCAGCTTTTACCACTTTGATGTGTTCCACACAGTTTGATTTTGACATAAATAGAAGCTTTGACCTCGACAAGGTTCCATTCCTTTGGCAGAACATTTCTTTCATGACTGGCAGCATATAACAAGGGTAGCAAAAGCCATATCCAAATAGTTGCTAGTAGTCAGTTGACTGTTGAGTATTGTACCTGTGAAAGATTCTGCCAGCCAGAACAGTATGAAAATTAGAATTTTCAAAGCATTTTATGTGAGCCGAAAAGGTACGAGCAGGCTGGATTGGTCTTCCAACGGAGACATTAACAAAAAACTGCTATGGAAAGGTGTGCTTTTATTCTGTGTATTTGTAAAAGCAGTGAAAGTGATTGTAAGTTATTGCATGAAAAATTTGCACTGCTTTTAATTGAAATGCCGCTTAATATATCTTTCATACTGTCACTCGATCGCCGAAGGTACGACAAAAGAAGCTGGCAGAAGGAGCTTGCAAAATGAACGAGACAGATAGTATTGAGGTCACGCCTACTCTTGTGACGGAATGGATCTTGCTGAAAGAGTGGGGAGAGAGAAATTAAATGTAAATCTTAATCAGCCAAACATAACAATTATTTCTGATAATTTGTTCATTCATTAGCACATCTATATTCTGTCTGGTCATATTTAGTTGCTGCTCATTTGTACCTTGTACTGCATATGGAAGCTGTATTGAATTCCATCATGCAAAACGATCCTTCAAATTTAAATGTTTTTTTTCAGCTTGTTAATAATCACTTTTCATGAATATTTCTGTTTGCCAAATCTCATAGACATGGAATGTTTCTTATAGTAAATTGTATCCCTAAAATTGTCAGTTCATATAACAAGCATTAGTTGTATTGTCAGACAAGACTTATTACTATGTTGTTCATTGAAAAGACTTATTTAAAGAAGTTGTGGATTGTTGAAGTTAATTGGTTATATGGAACAGCATAGTTAATTTGTATGAATCAGTTTAACTAGAGATGTCACCAATTTCTGTGTATGTACTGAAAATCTTATCCTCAGATTTTATTATCTCATTATATTGAGTAATGCTAAGTCCTGAAACATTTCAGATTATACCCAGAAACAGTTGCTTGTGCTCCTAATGACAAGTCACCATTGCTGTCTGCTGAAGTGACAGCAAGAGATGCAAGCTTCTGTAAAGGAATGAATCATCTTGAATATGAATATAAAAGATGTGATGTCCTAACTGCAAAGAAATATGTTCCCTCCAATCAATATGGTAAATGTAATGATGAAGCAGACATATATATATTGCCTTCAAATGTAGATGTTCCCTCTGATCAATATGGTAAATGTAATGAAGAAGCAGATACATATACACTGCCTTCAAACTTGAACCACAGCAGTGTGAGTGACATGAGCAAAACACGACAACAATGTAGCATTTGTCAGAAAAGCTTTAGTTTACCGTCCGATTTGAAAGCACATATTTTAAATCATGAGGGTAATAAGAAAACACACCGATGCAAAGCTTGTGATAAGAGTTTTACTGATTTGTCAAATTTGAAAACACATTATTTAACACATAATGTTAAGAAGTCACACCAATGTAAAGTTTGTAATAAGAGCTTTACTCAGTTATCAAATTTTAAAAGACATAAATTAGTTCACGAGGGTAAGAGACCACACCAATGTAAAGTTTGCGATAAGAGCTTTACTCATTTGTCAAATTTGAAAACACATAATTTAACACATGAGGGTAAGAAGCCCCACGAATGTATAGTGTGCAATAGGAGCTTTACTCAGTTGTCAAATTTGAAAAGACATAGTTTAGTTCATGAGGGTCAGAAGCTGCACCAATGCAGAGTTTGTAATAGGAGCTTTACTGATTTGTCTATTTTGAAAACACATGCTTTAGTTCATGAGGGTAAGAAGCCACACCAATGCAATGTTTGTGATAAGAGCTTTACCAAGTTGTCACATTTGAAAACACATACTTTAGTTCATGAGGGTGTGAAGCCACACCAATGTAAAGTTTGTGATAAGAGCTTTACTCAGTTGTCACATTTGAAAAGACATAATTTAGTTCATGAGGGTAAGAAGTCATGTTAAATTTGAAAAGATATAATTTAGTTGATGAGGGTAAGAGGTAACATCAATGTAAAGCTTGTGATAAGAGCTTTATTCATTTGAAAACAAATAATGTCATTCATGAGAATAAGAGGCCCAACAATATAGTTTGTGATAAGAGGGTAAGTTAGTTGTCAACTTTGAAAATACATAATTTAGTTTATGAGGTTAAAAGGCCACACCAATGCAATAAATGTATTAAGAACTTTAGTTGCTTGTCACATTTGAAACCACACAATTTAATTTATGAGGTAAGAAACCACACTAAATATATGTTTTAAAATTAGAGCTTCACTCCTCTGCTTTGAAAGGAAATAATTCACTTCATGGGGGTACACACATGCTAACGTGATAAATTCTCAATTAGTTGTCAAGTTTCCAAATCATGCTTTATGCCTGTGAAATCTGGGGCATGGCCGCAGATAGCTGGTTGGCATGGCTTCAGCATGCACAGAATAGAGGACTACGGTCTATCTACTCTGTGGGCCGCTACTTTCCCACCAGGTTGCTTCATGAAGCCTCAGGCCTTCCATACGTGGAGGACGAGATTAGGCGCCGGGCATCAAAATTATATGCCAACTTACCCAATCATAGAAGCGCCCTTGTTAGATCATTGGGAGATTATGACCCCACTAGACGTCGCTCTAGTCTACATCGGGTACCCTGCATGGCTCGCGGGCACCCAAGATAACCCAGGAGCTAATCCCAACAGCAGCTAAAGCTGAGCTCCACATATTTTCCTAAGCTGTTTGGCATCAAAATTACCAACCCAAATTTCAGAAACAAAACACCAGGGTGCTAGGCATTGCATCCTATCCCTTCATTCCCAAGGTACAATTACTGTATCCTTATAAGTTAATTCCAATCTAAAAACCCACCAGACATCCTACAACATCCCGAACTAACTTTACCTACGGTTAAACCCAAAATGGGTGGGCACGCAGCAAAAACCTTCTGGCTAAATACAGCCAGCCAGCACGACGAGCGAGCGAGCGAAGTTTCCAAATCAGTAATTAGATTTATGAATTGAAGAACTAGATGAATTGAGCATCTTACCAGAAGTATTAAACTTGACTCATTTTATGGAAGCAGTTGTAACAGTTGTTTTGGTTCTGACTTCGAGGGTTGTAAAATATTTAAATATGTTTAAATAGGTGGTTTAAGAATAAATATGAACACGTTAGAATAAGCAAGAAAAATTGGTAAAATTCAGTAGGTCATGAGATGACTCTACATGTAAATGAAGTAATGTGAATGTTTTATGATTCGTAGTTTTAAAAATGAGATTGTGTAATGTGTGACATGGACCAATAAAACTTAAATTTGATTGGTAGTGATGGCAAAAAAGCAAAGAAAAATCAATAATCTTGGTAAAACAGCTAGGAAAGAAAGTGTCTTTCTATTGTGTAAAGTCGAAGAGAACAGACTTGTTCTGGATTGTAGAATATTATAAATATTCTAACACAGACTTACAGAAAATTGTATCGAAGGACTTATTCATATGTCAAGTGTTGTATAAAAAGTGCCACAAGTTTGTATTTTTATAAATTAAACAAAATTTACTTATTTCCGTGTTCATTTAACTGATTCCTTTGCTTGTGACAACACCTCTTGTAACAACTGAAGCCACACAGAAGGTTTTAGATACATTGGTCCATCTGAGTGCCAGATGGGTCCGAGAAGAATATGCAATGCATGGTTATTTCGTAATCTTATTCCCAGAGGTCTGAATTCAACCAACGACCTCAGCCGCAATGCGGGACGAGTGCAGGTGAGGATAATCCCATCCAACTCATCACCATAAAAATCCCACTGCACAGTTTTGATTTCTCTAAAGAGGAGGTTTTGTTCTTTGATGGAGTTAAGGACCACTGTGTGTGCAGGATGACTTGTCGGTCTCACATTCATAAATTGCCAAGTTTAAATCTAGTTAGGGCACAATACCTGAATATAGTTCAGAAAGTTGGGTAACTTAGAGCTCCAGTATGTTTCATTTTAGTTGCTATCCTCAAGCCATAACTCTGGTGTAAATGAAACCTCCCTCAAGGTAAAGGAAATCCCATCTACCCCTATGCAGTTTGTGATGAAATGAAATTTGTATTGTTTAATGCCCACTTTTACTACTTGCGGCACTGCAGACATGACACTGTGATACCTATATGAAGAAGATGAAATACCGGTGGAATGAGTTGGCAAGGAACACTTCCCCCTCCCGCCATAAGCGCTGCATTGTCCATCACTTATCAAACTGCGGTTGTGTGGGATTGAATTCAGGCTGCCTTGTTGAGAACCGAGCACAGCCAGCAGTTGGTTAGGTTGTTTACCCAGTTTGTTACTATTAATATTCTGAAAGTAAACTGGTACGCTTTGAAATCTGCTTGATTGAAGAGCACGTGTTACAAAAATGCCTGTTTGTCATCTGAATAGTATTCAAAAGCGAAATTGGTTAAATATCAATCCTACTAAGATCAGCATATTCCAAGAATTTGGCACAAATGTATTCAAGAAAATTGCCACACCAGTGACTTTTTAATTTCTCAAAAATGGCTTTAATGATTTTGATTATAGTATATCTGAAGACATTTTCCATAAAAATGAAATTTATATTTGAATGTTCTGGAAATCCCAAAAATTTTCTACATTTTGAGTGAGTGGTAAATTGAGAGAGAGATAAACTAAAACTTTGCATCAAGGAATGAATCAAAGTAAATGGGTTGGGCCCTATCAGTCCCTTGCACATAGGCTGCATATTGGGCCCATTGTGCCGCTCTTATTGGAATGTTTATTCAAGTCCCATAGCCTTCAAAAAGGACAGGATAAGTCTTGGATGAGCACTCCTTATATCATCTGGTCTAAGTCTGTCTGAGCCCAGGAGGAAGTGTCTAAGTGTATCAAGTGCTTCACATTTGCACAAAATATGTAGAGACTCATCCTCTCCACCACACTTCCTGCATGTGGAATCTGCACTAAGCTTCATCACATGCAGGTGTCTCTTTAGGGTGTTGTGCCCTGTCAACAGGCCAACAACACTTCTAAGTTGTACCCGATTGAAGGTTAGTAGAATCCTGCTGTTCTTCTTGCTAGGTCCCGATCGTAGACCGAGCCTGCATAGCTGCAGTAAGATTATGCCATGAAGTGCCATGTTGAAGTGATATCCAATCAATGATCTTGCATTTGGCTCTTCTCAAAGTGATATCAAGGACAGGTTCCGGACCAATAAACATGGCCGAGCACTCCCTGGCTAGCCTGTCAGCTAGTTCATTTCCTCCGATTCCATCATGCCCAGAAACCCAGCAGAGCTGTACTGGTTGGCAAGAACAGAATATTCAATTTCTCCTGGCATTGTCGCACCAACCTAGACCTTGCGTTAGCACATAGTGCCTTCAGGGAAGCCTGGCTGTCAGAACAGATACTATCGTGTCAAGGATTCCATAAAATATGTTGGATATATCATTTACACATTTACTGCAGACTTCTCACAGCAGTAGGAACGTCCTTTATCTGACAAATGAAGGAAGATAGGGTGGAGAGGAATGAGAATTAGGAAAAAAAATTTGTGTAATTTACATCCTCCAACATTAAGACATATCAGACGATGAATGGAATGGGTGCCCAGGGTCCATAGAGCTTAAGAGTTACCCGCCATTCATCTTTCAGGATAAGGGAAAACCCCAGAAAAAGCCTTATCCAGGTAACTCATCCTGACAGATTTGAATTCAGTACCTCTTGAACATGAGGCAGAAACGATACCGAAGTGAGCAAAAAAATAAAGTTATGATATAGACAGCAAGTGATAACATTAGTTTTAATTAAGGACGGATAAGTAGGAAATAAACGACAACCAATGTAAAGAACTTTCAGGGACTTGCTCACCCTGTAATAAACGGCCGAGCACCCCCCAGTGAGTGGGAGGTCCTTGCCCTTAAGGGATGTTATGGACTATTTATTTAAGTTATGTTAAATAGCACACATTGTTACGCTGAAGCAGTGGCTGTTGTGTGTACTGTTGCAGCTGTGTACTGTTGTAATTTCTTGTGCAACACATCACACATTATATAGAATAAAAAGTATTTCAGAAAGTGGAGTGCCATTGTTACTAAAATTAGGCAAGTGAGTCATTCTTGTATATACTTTTCTCCACTTACAAGTTTTTTGATGAAGACTAATATCTGGGGACTTCTCCCCTATCGTCAGTTCTGCGGTTGACTGAGTCAACCTGTGGTTGACTCTTGATTGTGGTTGTGGTTCTGTGGTTGAGAAGTCCCCAGAAACTAGTCTTCATCAAAAAAAACTTGTAAGTGGAGAAAAGCATATACAAGGTTGACTTACTTGTCTAATTTTAGTAACATCACACATTATTACATTACTGCAATGAGATCATAATGATAAATATCTTAATTATGCAGAGTTGCACAAAGAAGAAGAAGAAAAAGAAGAAGAACATCTGTTGTAGGTATATATCCACAATTCAGTAAATATGATGAGCCATACATTGATATGACTAAGGATTTGACAGTGTAACATTTTGCAACAGCCACCTATGTCATGGCCTCGCTACTTCTACGAGAAGCCTAACCGTAGATGAAGTTTTCTCAACTCTCCCCATGTCAACCAGAAGCATTATAATTACGGATGGTGATTTTTCGCAAATGGGATATAGCGCGATCAAGTGAGAAATTAAGTCAAAATGCAAAATCGAAGATGTTCCTAAGTAATTATTTTTTCCCAATGCTTTTTCTTCTAGAAACTTTAACTGAAGAGTCTTTACAATGTTTACATGTTTAGAAAGTTATAAAGTAAGTATCTAATATTCTGGAATGTTGAAAGCAACCATTCCCCTTAAATTGGCCTATTGTTCCAGCATTGCCCATGAGGTATGTTTGGTAATGAAGTGAGTTCAGTTGTTTTACAAAAGAGACACTTCTTACAACACCTAAGGACTGTCCACAACCCTGTTAACGGAGTATTTCAATCCTTGTCTCTGAAAACCAATAGCAATCAAGGAAGTGATAAACACAGGTTAATTTCAGTTGCCAAAGTTTGTTTGGCTTTATGAGCAACTTTCATTCATTCTATGCGTAGGTCACATCAGTAAGTGTGAGGCTAATGTTGTGCATATTCTTTTTATTGTGCTAGTTTAAAATCAGTATGCATTTATATTTTTTGTGATATGCAGTTTGCTTTAGTCTGTATCAACTTGTTCTATATTTCTGTGTATTGCTTTAACCTATATTAATGTGAAATAAATTGACACTTCATATGCTTTTAACTCACTGTCATTAATAACACTCCATAAATGTGTTTTAAGTCAAATATAAATAGTGCTAATATTCATCATTTTTAAAAAATTATCTCAAATTAAACTTATTTTTCTTCAAAATGCTATAAAATGCTAAATTGCAAATGTTTATGTGCTATAAAATACTGAATTTCTAAATTCAAAAAGCTAAATGTTACTACCCCTAATTATAATGTATATGTTAAGGGAATGGACCTCTGGCTGCAGGGTTGCCAGCAGTGAAAACATACATCACTGAAAATACCAACACCACGTGACCAAAGTACTGCATGGTAGATCTACCCAAACTAAGCAAAATTATTAATATTTGCATATAAGGATACTGATACTGTCAGATATTTGTTATTGTAAGTTCTCTATTGTGTTAAAGCATAAATGCCACATTAACAGATGATACGTCATGTTAATGCATTTTATCTAATGGGTGTGTGGCCTCGTGGCTCCTGAGGGCATCCAGTCCCAGTATCACCTCCTCAGCCACCTCCACGACGAACACTCACTGGCGCACGGTACTCCGTCCCAAGGTCAACTGCAGCAGAGCCTCCCTCTCCACGGGCAAGGTGTTGTCCGATGCCGTCACTAGCTGGTATGATCGGCTTGGTTTCCTCGACGGCAAACCCTTGCCCACGACAGGTCTGATGATTGTCACGGCTGCCGTCCCGGTGTCTACGAGTACGCGGCATGGCTTCCCTCTGACCCAACCGTCCGCGATGAGGATGTCATCCAAACGCCGGCTGACGGCGCACAGTGTCACTTGAGGGAATGGTGGTGACGTGCTCCTCGCCACGCCGGTCCTTACTCGTTCCTCCGACTGCTCTTCCTGGTGTCGGTCATCTTCGCGGTCATCGTCGCTCCCAAGTTGCTATTTGCAGCTTCCGTCTTTGTTGTTAACTCGGTCTTCATTTCGGCCATTTTCTCGGTGATGTCGTCGTCGTCCCACTTCCTGACACCAATTGTGATTTTGTGGGTTCGTAGAATTAAAAGGCCGTGTTGCAGAAATTAAAAATCTCCTTTATTTTCGTAGAAATACTTTTATAGATTACAGCAGCATTATGTTACGTACACCATCAGTCTACCAAGGTCGATGACAATAACAGTGACAGCAGATTACATCATTAGCTCTCATTACAATAACACTTCCAGCTGTCTCTCTACTTACTCTGTTTTCACATAATTTTGCTTTACAACTCCTCACTGCTAGCCTTATCGCAGTTTGTTTCGGTAAGACATCTCAAGAGCTATGTTTATCTGCTTATGCAAGCTCGTTATCTACGTGAAACCTATCAGTTCCTTTGTGTGACAAGCCGCCTTATCGCGATCGGGTCCGCGACAATATTACCTGAGTAATTGTGTATGGAGTAGAGGTTAACAGTTGAGAAACGTACTTCAAGTAGCAAGCAGACGCCGAGAACACAGTAAACCACGCCATGTGTTGGATACTATGTATTTAGGGCTTCTAGATATCAAAATTGTAACATGAAATCCAGCAAAATTAAAGCCCTGTTATATCACACCTGGGAAAACTAAGTACATCTGTCAATTTTTGGACTGCAACTAGATACGATAAGAACTACCGTACTTTATACATATGACCTTGGTTAGTGTATTAATGTAGTGATACAACGCTGCAATTTACCAATATCAATATTACCTTACTAATTAAACAATGCAGACCGGAGTATCTTATGTTCCTCACAAGCAACCTACGGAACAAAGAGTTAAGAACTGAAGCCAGACCGCTCGATCAAAAATATTAAAAATCGGAACGGCAGGTCGTATTAATCCATATTGCCCATTTTTTCTTTTTTTCTGTTTTTAATGGGCTTGGCAAATCAATTTACCATGTTTACAAGGTCTAAATTACCACCGCAGTCAAATATCATTTCTCAGCTTTGTAGATCACTTAACGTCATGTGATATGTTAAAGTTGTGTGGTTACTTTAATTCTAAACCAAGATTAAGCATTTTCCATAAAACAAGCATCTACCTGCAGCAACAGCAGTGTAAGAATCAACAGATAAATTTGATATTTTCACAGGTATGATATTTGTATGTTCGTTCTATTTTGGATACCAACCATGAACAAAAGCATTGGGACATTGTACACGTCACACATTTATGGTGCAGTATTACTTTTATCATTTTAGAAGTAAGCTCTTTATTTGCTATTCAAAGGCTTCCTACACATGGCGTGGTTTAGCGAATTCACACGGCTGCATGTGTTGCAGGATTGTGAACTGAAATTTCTACTCCAGAAACAATAACCAAGTTAATTTCATTAATTTGAGTAGCTTTTATTTCACTTTTTGTCCCTGCGTTGAACCATGATTTTCTTTCTTTTTTTAACTTACGAAATAGATGTGAATATGTGTAAAATGACATGTTCTGGCGTAAGTACCACTTGCTGTGTTGTTTGTTCGTCAAATCACACCGAAGAACAAAGCTTAAGGATATTTAACATGCGATTTTGTTTTTCTTTAAATCTTACTTGATATAGAAACTTTGAAAATTTGTGAATCACCATTTTAAGCATTAACCTAGAATATGCGTTACAGTAGGTTTAATAATAACAAAATATGAAATATAGTCACATGCAGTCTGCTCTAAGTATTGCAAATTTACGTGATGAAAGGAATATTAAAGAATTCCTCCATATTGTATAGGAAGTGAGTATTGAAGAATGACTTTCAACTTTCTTGTAAACTTTATATCTACCTAATAGTTTCAAGTAGCAGATTATTTTAAATGGGTAAAACTGCACATTAGGTGCGCAGAGCTAATTTGGTACGGAATGACACGAAAACAAGTTGTTGCCAACTGCGGCGCTACGATATACGCGAAAACAGTGGAGCGTTGCCAACACATTTTCTTTTTCTTATTATGAACTAGCGATAATGTATATCCTCAAATACAGAGGAACGTTGCCAAACACATTTTAGTTTACTTTCGTAATGTTGATTATTCCAAAACTGTGCTACATTCGTTTAACTTTTTAAATAATTATGACAATAGAGAGAATATCAGAATATATAATGATTATAATATCTAATAACTCTGGCAAGGATCCACTAATCTTTACGTCAGCTTATTTGGGTGTTACAGTAACGCTGGTTTGCTAGCGCAATGTTGACTACTCCAAAACATTGTGCTAGATTCCTTTAAGTTTTTAAATAATTATGATAATAGTAAGAATATAATATATAATAAAATAATAACAATAACTCTTGTAATGATCCACTGGTCTTTACGTCACTTATTACAGTATCGCTGGTTTGCTTGCGTAATGTTGATACTTTACGCGGCAGCATCCTCTGGAAGTTGGCAACACCCGAGCTATGACAACAGAGTCACGATATCCCTTCGCACCTTGTCTGCACTTTTACCTTTAAATGTTGTTGTTGACTAATGGCACTGCGGATTAGTTGATTTGCATCATTTCCCCCCCTAGCTTTCCAATATAAAGTCTGTATGTTCTCACCTTTGAGACCTTTAGATTTGTCCAAATGGTGTTTGTTCATGAGGATATCCTCTTTACAGATAGTGCACCTGGGTGTTTAGTTTATAAAGGTGTTCTGCAAGACAACCATGGCCACTTTCCATTCTACATAAATAGGGCCACTGCAGTTTTTGTATGTCAGCTTTGTCTCTAATGTTCTTATGGTCCTTGTCTTTTAGTTTATCTTCTTGATCAAGTCTGCTGTCTTTTAAAATGTGGTTTAATGTTGTTTAATTTTTTTATTAATTTCAATTTGTCTTACAGGTTTTATATTGTGACTTTGTGGGTTCGTAGAATTAGAAGGCAGATATTCCAAAAGTTCTTTATTTCCGTCGAAATACACTGTTCAATTCTCACGTAACAACATTACATCACATATACACACCACAATCTACCAAGGTCGATGACAATAACAATCAGCTCTCGTTACACAGCATTTGTTCACAGCTGTTTACTATTTACTCACAACTCTCTGCTGTTCTCCGCTTACCTCTCCCGAGACTGTTTTACAACTGTCCACTGACGTAACAATCTCTTAAACACCTCATTAATAATTCTAGATACTTCCGGAACAAAAAAGAAATCGAAACAGTCAAGACGTCACCAGAATGTTCCACAAGCGTAACTTAATCTGGTCCGGCAAGTCCTTTATCCGCTTTTTGCAGGCTCTTTATTTCTACACTGTCCGCCTATCAGTTCCTTTGTGTGCGCAAGCCGCCTTATCGTGATCGGGTTCGCGACACTGCTCCCTCCTCAAGGCTGGTCGTCCCGAACAGCTCCATCGTGGCGGGCCAGATGATCCAGGTGTACCACCAACATCTTCCCTCGGGGCACCTTCTGGATGTGGTAGTCCACGTCGTTAGTCCTCTTCACCATCCGGCACGGTCCTTGCCACGGCTGTTGAAGTTTGTCAATTGTTCGGTTTGCTGCCAGGTGTCTTCCTGAAGTACCCGCGTGCACTTCCTCCAAGACCTCCGGGACCTCACTTCGGGGAAGTACCAACTGCTCTTGCCCGCCTCGGTAGCGTGGTGGTAGCGAATCTGCCTCATGTTCAAGAGGTCCCGAGTTCGAATCTTGGCCAGGGTGCGTTACATGGATAAGGGTTTTTCCTGGGTTTTCCTTTATCCTAAAAGACAAATGTCGGGTAACTCTAAGCTCTATGGACCCTGGGCTCATTTGAGCATCATTTCACCCATTCCGTTCATCGTCCGATATGACTTAACGTTGGAGGACGTAAAATAATAATAAAAAAAAAAAAATACCAACTGCTCCCTCTGCGTCTTCCCAGCAGGCGGTTCCCATACCTGGAACAGCACGCCCTCTCTGATCTTCAGCGAGTCCCATTGGGCCCAGTACGACTTATAGGTTGCGCTCCTCGGTGCGATGACCTCCGAGACCGGCCCCGTCCCAGCCTCCACTTCTCCCAAGAGTCGCCCCAAGTCTGCGTCCGCCAGTTGCTCCCTCCTCAGGCCTTCGCTACCCCAGCCATCCGCAGGCACTGCCGTGACTACTCGCACTGCTGCGGCACGCTCCTTCTCTTCCACTCTTGTGCATTGGCCGCCCTCCTCTGGGCAGGGTCTTCGGGACATGGCATCTGCGTTACTTCGGTTGTTCCCTCTACGATGTTCCGAGGTGAAGTCGTACTCCTGCAGCCTCTGAACCCAACGTGCTGTCAGGCCTCCCAGGTTTCTAAAGCTCATGTAGCCTGGTTAGGGTGGAGTGGTCAGTTCTCAGGTGGAATGGCTGACCGTACAGGTACTTGTGGAAGTGCTCCAAGGCCTTTACTACCGCCAGTAACTCTCACCGGGTGATGCAGTAGTTATTCTCTGCCTTGGCTGAAGACGCGCTGATACAGCAGTTGTCGAACATTCTCGAGCTCTTCTGCGGTCAGGTGATCGGCCGCCCTCTCCAGTAAGCCTTCCAGCCGGGGCCCCAGGTGTGCGTTGGCATCGGCTCCTGTGTCTTGTCGATAGCTGTCACGATGACCACGGGCTCGCACGTCCCCATCTCCGTTCCAGCCTGGACGTCGTGATCGATGTCCGCTAGGTTAAGAAGCCCCATTGGCACCTCTCGGCACGGCAACAATGTTCTTCATTCGCTGTCCTTCCAGTCGCACCGTCACCATCACCTCCTTTCTCGCGGGCACCCACGTTTTGAAGATGACACTGCTGATTCCAAGGCGTTCTTCGCGTTGCCGGAGTATGACCTCTTCTCCATTGAGCCGCAGGACCTTCCTGCCGTCGTCGACCATCGCCTCGTGGCTCCTGAGGGCATCCAGTCCCAGTATCACCTCAGCCACATCCGCGACGAACACCCACAAACGTACGGCACTCCGTCCCATGGTCAACTTCAGCAGGTCTTGCTTCTCCACAGGCAAGGTGTCACCCGATGCCGTCACAAGCTGGTATGGTGGACTCAGCTTCCTTGTCGGCAAACCCTTGGCCACGTCAGGTCTGATGATGGTCACGGCCGCCCCGGTGTGCACCAGTACGCGGCACGGTTTCCCCTCCACCCAACCGTCCGCGATGAGGCAGTCATGCAAACGCCGACTGAAGGCTCGTAGTGTCACTCGAGGGGATGGTGATGGTGGCGCCGACGTGCCCCTCTCCACGACGGTCCTTACTCGTTTTCCGGCTGTTCTTCCTGGTGTCGGTCATCTTCGCGGTCATCGTCGCGACCAAGTTGCTGTTTGCAGCTTCTGTCTTCGTTGTTAATTCGGTCTTCATTTCTTCCATCTTCTCGGTGATGTTGTCTTCCCGCTTCCTGACACCAATTGTGACTTTGTGGGTTCGTAGAATTAAAAGGCCGAGTTGCAGATATTCCATCTTCAATTCTCACGTAACAACATTACATCACATATACACACCACAATCTACCAAGGTCAATGACAATAACACTCAGCTCTCGTTACACAGCTTTTGTTCACAGCTGTTTTACTGTTTACTCACAACTCTCTGCTGTGCTCTTCTTACCTCTCCCGCGACTGTTTTACAACTGTCCGCTGGCATCACAATCTCCTAAATACCTCATTAATAATTCTAGATACTTCCGGAACAAAAAAGGAATCGAAACAGTCAAGACATCACCAGAATGTTCCATAAGCGTAACTTAATCTGGGCCGGCAAGTCCTTTATCTCGCGCTATGTTTATCTGCTTTTTGCAGGCTCATTATTTCCACACTGTCTGCCTATCAGTTCCTTTGCGTGCACAAGCCGCCTTATCGCGATCAGGTTTGTGACAATATTTTGAATTGCACGTTTTTTGCTAGTTGGTCAGCATGTTCATTATCTGAAAGTCCAACATGGGCTGAAATCCATTGCAGGGTGACATAATTTCTTGATTCGACAGCTTTAATTAAACTTATTTCTTTGATGTTCTAGACGTTCTCGGGCTTCGAGCCAGGTAAGCAGATGTTGAGACATCGACGTTTCGGGAGCGTACATCTCTCCCATGTTCAGGATGTTGAATGACTTAGGGCTGGGGTGACCCATATATATATATATATATATATACTCAGCGAACGGGCTCGCAATGGTGAATATGACAACCTCTCAGAAAACACTGCTGCTCTGGTCGCTGCTCAGTAAGCCAGATCTGTGTTTCCTGAGTCTCTCTTTTTCGAGTTTTAATGCAGGATTCCATGCTGCACTAAATTGTAGCCCAGCATCTCGGTTAAGAGTGACTCTCAACATCTGCTTACCTGGCTCGAAGCCCGAGAACGTCTAGAACATATACGCCGCCAGGAAAGATTCAGCTCATATTATTTCTTTGATGTTTCTTGTTGTTTTGTTTTTATAATTTACAATCCCATCTATGGCCAATTTTGAATCTGTTAAGATAACTGTTTTGCTTTATGTATGGTCTGTACAGGAGTTCTGCAGTGCTGCTTTTATGGCTGTTAGTTCTCCGTAATAATGGTTTGAAGTTTCGTCTAATGTTAGATAATGTGCAAAATGTTTGCAGTATACTCCTGCACCAGCATCTTGTTTGTTAAAGGATCCATCTGTATATATTCGGAGCCATTCTTTTTCTGGATATCTTCCATTATCTGTAGCTATTGCTATTGCCCTCATTTAATCTGGTGAGCTGTTTTGCTTATGTATTGTATATAACAGGTCATTTTTATAATGTATATCAATATATTCTGTTGGACTCGTTTCCTCTATTGTTGTTATATTTGTTGCCATTATGTTCTTGTGTTTTGAGTTACACAAGAACATACCTTTAAATTTGAAAGTACTGAGTCGGTAATTTAAACACAACATCACTTAAATTATCCTTACTTGGACATGTTTCGGAGAACATTTTGTCCCCATCGTCAGCAGGTATCCGACTGGTTGGATCCGTGGCTTCTTGAAGTGAGCTGGTTGTCTGTGGCAGCATCTGTTGTCTGTGAGATGAACTTCCAAAGAGAGTTTTCAGGCGGCAGTTCGAAATTTAAAGTATACTGTTTGTTTTTTATAATTAGCAACTTTTCCCAAACATCGAGTTCGGCTACATTACTGGCTGATTTTAATAGTTTTATATTTGGTACAATTTCATGATTGGTAGACCAGAAATGGTGAGCTATTGCTGATTTTTCTATTTGTTTGTATTTCATGCATCTCATTTGTTCCTGTAACCTAATATGTAAACTTCTTTTGGTTTTTCCTATGTAGAACTTATTGCAATCTGAGCAGTTGATTTTGTATATACCTGATTTCTTGTTTTCAGGTACTGGGTCTTTCAGGTTGTTGCATAATAAGTTTTTAAACTGAATTTATTAATTGGGGCTAGGGTGATGTACTTCTTGAATATCTTGTTGAATTTATGATGCATTCTGGGATGATATGTGAATTTCCTGAACTGTGTCTTGGTTTTTCATTATGTTAATTTTGTGATATCCAATATGTGTTTCTGTTTCTTGAATTTCCAAATTTTCTTATCTATTAATTCTTTACTGTATCCATTAATTGCAGCTATGTTAATCATGTGGTTATATTCTTTGATGTATTCATTCTTTTTCAATGGGATGTTGACTAGTCTATATGCTAAGCTGTCCAAAACTGCATGTTTGTGGGGTGTAGGGTTGTAGCTATCATTCTTGATGTAATTATCTGTTTGTGTTGGCTTCCTGTAGATGCCAAAAGATATGTTATTTAATTCATGGATTATCTTCAAATCTAAGAAAGGTAAGTAGCCATCTTTTTCTATCTCTATTGTGAACTTTATTGCTCTATTCTGTATGTTCAATAGTTTTAAGGAATCTTGTATGAATTTGTGTGAAACAATGGCAAAAATATCATCAACATATCTATACCAGTATTTGAAGATGTATGGGAAGGGTGATGTAATATGTGTTTCAAAGTAGCTCATAAAGAGGTTGGCTAGGAAAAATGAAAGTGGATTGCCCATTGTTAGACCCGAGGTCTGTTGATAGAATTTACTGTTGAATGTAAAGAAATTTTGATGTATGCATAAATGACTAAGTTTTGTGAGATCTTCTATTTCTTCTGCTGAAATGTTAGTTTTTATGAGCCATTTCTTGAGGAGTAACATGAGTTCAATTTTTGGAATACTGGGAAAATGAGAGGTGACATCAAATGATATTAGTTTGTCTTCTGTGTCCAAATGCAATTTTGAGATCCTGTCTACTAATTCTAATGAATTTTTAATGGCTAGGCTGTGGAACTGTGGCAGTGATGCAAATGTATGTGCTAGATGTTTGGCTAACTTGTAGGTAGGTGCGTCTATGTTGTTGATTATGGGCCTCATATTATCTCCTGGTTTATGAATTTTCGGCAATGCATAAAGTCTCAGTAATATTGGGTGGTCTGGTTTGACTTTAGATTTCTGTATATCAGATAATATCCGGACTTCTTTTAAGGTTCTCTCGAATTCTTCCATACAGAGTTTTAGTGGATCACTTTCCAATTTTGTGAATTCATTGCTTTGTAACATGTTTTCTACTCTAGAGATGTAATCTGATCTATTTAGGATAACTATTTGGTTGTCTTTGTCCGCTTTTGTGTATATTACTGGTTTTGATTTGAGGGCCTTGAATACTTGTTTGGAAGGGAAATTATTTCTAACATCTTTCTGTATTTCCAAAATGGCTGTTTCACTCGATGTTTGGGAAAAGTTGCTAATTATAAAAAACAAACAGTATACTTTAAATTTTGAATTGCCGCCTGAAAACTCACTTTGGAAGTTCATCTCACAGACAACAGATGCCGCCACAGACAACCAGCTCACTTCAAGAAACCACGGATCCAACCAATCGGATAACTGCTGATGATGGGGACAAAACGTTCTCTGAAACATGTCCAAGTAATAGTAATAGTAATTTATTTCCTTTTACATCAACAAATGGAAATACAAAATCAAGATTACAATTATAAAATCCATACTGAAATATGCCATATATTCCTAAATCCTGAAAATCCTATCATGTTATCATATTGCCCACCATTGAATAGTAATTCAGCCCCCATACACCTAACCCTAGGTTTTTGTGTAATGGAGGCCCTCTGCTCCTTTTTACACTTTCTGCCATTTCGCCTATCTCACTCTACATTTTTCTCTTAATTGTTCTTAGCCATCTCTCTTTAACTTTCCCTAAATAATTCCCTATATTTCTCCTGTTCTTTTCTCCTTTTACTGACAACATTTTTCTAATTACTACTTCACCCCCCAACCTGTCCCATTTATGTAGCCAGGCCTGCTCTCTCCATATCTTTGTTTGACTACAATTTAATATACAATGGAAATCTGCATTCTCTTCTCCACACAATGGAGATTTATCTAGCTCCCTCTCTTGATCTATACCTTTCAAGTTTCTCACTCCTGTTCTCGCCCAAGCAAAACCTTCTCGCCCTAACTTACTACATATATCTATATATCCTTCCCTCCCCCAGGATATTTTTATTTCTCTATATAATCTTAGTGAGCTTTTGTCACTTATATTGGCAAAAATATCTTGTCTGTCAATATCTTCTAATCTTAGCTTAACCTCTTTCCAGAAGCCTCTATACCCATACTCTGCATTTATCCAAGAATGACCCATACCTATCTGCTTCAACAAGTCATACATTTTATCTGCTCAAGAGCCATCCCAGTTACTTCTATGTCCAAGTAAGGATAATTTAAGTGATGTTGTGTTTGAATTACCGACTCATTACTTTCAAATGTTAAATACATCACTGTTTCTAACCTTTTGCTTCAAATAGTATACCTTTAAATGTTTATTGCAGAAGTGTAACATCATTTTGGGAAAAGTTATAAACTGTATACTGGTTTGTGCAGATTGGCTGCATTCTGCAATATGCCCAGTCATATTTGTTGCAATGTTGTTACAATAACTGTATGTGCCTCCCTCTGTAGTATAGGCGGTAGCATATTTGCTTCACTTTCAAGAGATTGTGAGTTCAAATCTTGGTAAGGCTGAGTTATCTATAAGTTTTTTTCCAGGGTTTTTTCATATCCTGAAAGATGAATGTTGGTAACTCTTAAGCTCAGTGAGCCTTAGGCTCATTTAAGCATCGTTTCACCCATTTCAGTCATTGTCCAGTGTGACTTAATTTTGGAGGACTTTAAATAAGAAAGGTAATATATGTATTCAGCAGAAAAAGTAAGCACGTTGTGTTTCAAGTAAGGATCTGCAGGAATAATTGGCCCAGTACCAGAAATAATTTACATGTGTCTTATTTTGTATTATAAACATTTGGTTTCTGTATGCTGGATTGTTCTGGGAGGTAATATCTAATCACAAAAGCAAGTAAATTAGACAAATTATGCTATTTTTATGACAATTTGGCTTACCAATTTTATAAATTTCTTAATGAAAACCAAGCAGAGCTAAGGTTTGTTGTGTGACTTATTTTTTTCCTAATGATCTCATATGTTTATTTGGAGCCCAAGAAATTTTTTACTAGTTTCTTTAAATGTGACTCTTGTATTCATTTGTTAATTCCCAACTTTCCCTTTCTTTTAAATTCAGCAATTTTTTTATCATAGTTTAACCCTATCCCTGATATGGATGTCATATGATTATATATGTTAAAATGTCAGAGACGCAATATGGACACGCATAGATGTCCTGTGCATACATTCATTTAATGCATATTTAATGCCAGTTATTTTAATCTTTCTGTTTTACAATAAATTTAAGTAAGTTATATAAGAGATAAAAACTTAACCCTTAAACATTTCTATTTTAATGTTACACCTCCAAACATAAACAACTAGGGCCCACCTTCACATTTAGAGCAAATCATAATGGTAGATAGACTCAACATGAAAAATTCAATGCCATGGCTGGGATTTGAACCACGGATGTCCTGGTTTCCATCCAGTCTCTCTTACCCATTGAGTTACCATGGCCAACGTGCTGGCCTGACATTAAATTTTCCAATTGACTCGTATATTTCCCCTGTAAACCACTAGGGGCTCTCATATTTGAGATACACCATTTGTGACGACTTACTATCGTAAGTACTTTGAGTCCCAGGCTTCATCATTTAACTCTTATTATTTAAGTTAATTAATGGAAATTATTCATTTCTTCTTACTAGCCATATACAGGCTAAGGTATTGGATTGATAGAGTCAACATGAAAAATTCAATGCCATGGCTGGGATCTGAATGACGGATCTCCTGGTTTCCGTCCAGTCACTCTAACCCATTGAGTTATCATGGCCAACATGCTGTCCTGACATTAAATTCTCCATTTGCCTGGGATTCAAGTACTTACAATATTAAGCTGCCACAAATAGTGTATCTTGAATACGAGAGCCCCTAATGGTTTACCGGGAAAATATATGAGTCAGAGAATTTAATGTCATGACGGCACGTTGACCATGGTGGCTCAATGGGTAAAAGCGACTGGACAGAAACCAGGAGATCCGTGGAGTTCACCAGGAGATCAATTAAATAATAAGAGTTTAATGATGAAGCCTGGGAATCAAGTACTTACAATATTAATTTGCCACCAATAGTTTATCTCAAATACGAAAGCCCCTAGTGGTTTACCGGGAAAATATATGAGTCAGAGAATATAATGGCATGACGATACGTTGACCATGGTAGCTCAATAGGTAAAAGCGACTGGACAGAAACCAGGAGATCAATTAACTTAAATAATAAGAGTTAAATGATGAAGCCTGAGATTCAAGTACTTAAAATAGTAAGTCACTACAAATGGTGTACTGGGGAAATATGAGTCAGTTGGAGAATTTAATGTCGTGACGGCAAGTTGACCATGGTAGCTCAATGGGTTAGAGCGACTGGATGGAAACCAGGAGATCCGTGGTTCAAATCCTGGCCGTGGCATTGAATTTTTCATGTTGACTCTATCAAAAACCTCAGCCTATATATGGCTAGTATGAAGAAATGATTAATTTACATCAATTAACTTAAATCATAATGGTTTTCATGCGGACTTCTTTTGTATGACACGGAAGACATTTTTAAATGGGCACAAACATTTTTTTTCTTTTGTTGTGGGTGGTATCCTCTTAGGAAAGTGCTTTTCTTCAAGTATGAGTGGTGCTGTAGTGGTGGGTTTCTTACCCCCAATATGAAGAGGCCTGTGAATGTTATAGTGCTCAGTTAGACTGCAAAGTATTGATATGCCTAATTCCAGCTAGGTCAACTATCTGGCATGAATTTAGAGCTCCACAAATTACTAAAGATTGTATATGGTTATACCTAGCTTTATCTATCATTTAACTGTTCTTCATAAAGAGGGATATATTTGTAATACATGATCTAGTAGATTCACACCACCCATATTTGATCTGTCATTTCCCCTCAAAAAATAGAGGAGCTAGCATCCCATCTGCATGCAGCACAATGTCTAATGTGGGTTTACAAATAACATGTACACTGTCCACTTCCCCTCTTAGGCCCAACTGAGATCGTTGTAATTGAACATTAGTTAAACCTAATGCGTGAATTTAACAACAAAAAATATTAAGCTTGTCATAGCTAAAACTCTTACACTAGAAACTCTGAATCTAAAATATTCAACTCAAGAATGGACACATATACAGAGACGGTTCACTCTGATACTGATGATGGAGCAGGAGTAGGTGGTATATGCAAGGCTTTTCCTTTTATAGAAATGTAGAAATAAATACCACACATTTTTATAAGCTGTTTATTTATCACTTAGTCCATATGGCATGTTCAATACAGGAATTTTTAAATCTTGAGTTTATAAAAAAATGGTGGTCTTCTGGTCTTGAAAAGCTTCTTATCTTCATGTAGATATTGTATATACTTTTGTTGATCTGATTAATATACTTCTCAGAATTGTAAATATGTATTGTGTTTAACAATGATATGAATTCGATGTAACTCTTACGGCTAATAAAGATCTTATCTGCAAAACATAACAGTCCCTCACTTTCTCAATATCTTCTAATTTAGTATAAATTCTTTCTTTAAAGAAGTGATAACTTTCTGGAGGATTGTAGAGACATCTTAGAGCATAATTTACTTTAACCCCCTTTTTTTTCTAATTAGTTGGACCCACACTACTTATTATAAAAATATAACAATTTGTAACAAAAACTTCACTTAATGGCTACGTCCAATTTATCAATTTGTTTATACTTAATATTACGAAAATGTTCTTTCATTCTGGTTTCTAAATTACGTTTTGTCCTGCTAATGTAAACCCGATCAGAATCTAAACAGTCAAATTGATAAGTATCAGATTTTTTATTATTAGGAATTTCATCTTTTTTAGAGAAATGTAATAAATGTTTAATGCTATATTTGTTTTGAGGCAACAAAGTTATACCAAACTCTTTAAAAACTTTTTGAAATTGTTAATTAAACCCAGGATGGTAAGTACATTTTTTTTAAATTATAATCGTGTTTTATATTTTAAAGGTAGAAATGTCATTAACAGTTTTTTTATATTTAAATATTTGAATATTCTTTTGTATAAAGTCTTTATTAAAACAATTAAAGCAGTGGAAACAGAGCCAGACTGAAAAATTCAATGCCATAGCCAGGATTTGAGTCAGTTGGAGAATTTAATGTCATATCGACACGTTGGCCATAGTAGCACAATGGTAGTGCAGCTGGACGGAAACCAGAAGATCCATGGTTCAAATCATGGCTATGGCATTGAATTTTTCAGTCTCGCTCTAAGTTTCCACAATTTAGTCTACACACGGCCAGTGTGAAAGAACAATTAATTTCAATTAAAGCAGTATTAATAATATGTTTATATTCTTTATTAAATTCTTTATTCAGGGTATATATATATAAATCAAACTACTAAAAACAGCAAATTTATGTGGAAAAGTGTTAAAACTTTTATTTTTTATGTAATTATCAATATGTGTAGACTTCCTATAAATGCGAAAATATAATTTATTATTTTTTATGATCTTAAGATCTAGAAAAGGAAGAAATCCCTCAATATCAGTTTCTAATGTGAATTTTTAAAGCATCATTTATTTATGTGTGTTTGGAGGAATTTAGTAACAGTGACGTCAAAATTAATATAAAAATTATTTGTGGTTGGTTTATTGACACTCGTCACTTACTTTTTCATATATTTATGACAGACTAGTTTCAAAGGCCCTGGCCTCCATTTTCAATCTCTTTCCAACTGAGAGAGAGCAGACAACAACAGATGCCAGTTGGAAAGAGATTGAAAATGGAGGCCAGGGCCTTTGAAACTAGTCTCTCATAAATATATGAAAAAGTAAGTGACGAGTGTCAATAAACCAACCACAAATAATTTTTACATCATTTATTTGTTTAATAGGAAAAATAGCAAAAAAATCATCAACATATCTATACCAGGTTTTAGAAATCAAAGGGAATGCTTTAGTGACTTGCATTTCGAAAAAAAACTCATAAAAAGATCAGCAAGAAAAGGTGAAAGAGGATTAGCCATTCCTAAGCCAGAAGTTTGTTGAAAAATTTCACCATTAACTTTGACTGATGACATGAAAGAGTTCCATGAAATCAATTTCAGTTAGAAAGAAGAATTAACATCATTTTCTTAAGATAAGTGAAGTTTTTGTTAGAGGTTGTTATATTTGTATAATGCACAAAAATTGAGATTTTAATGAACATCAATGAGCCCGATTATATGCATTTGTTATTCTTATTTTGTTTTTGGCAGCAATCTTTGACTACAGTAGTACATCTGGTGAAAATCCCATCATATACTTAAATATGTAAAAAGCAATTTCATTGGCTCCTCTGGCTACCTAGACATATGCCATGTTCTGTAGCTGTGCAGTTGCAAAACATATGTCAAGAGCTGTCTCTTGTAAATTGAAGTTGATCTAAAATAAGACCTGAAGCTTTCCTGGCGACAAATAAACTCAAGTTGTTCTCGAGAAGCATATATCCAGTTATGTGTTATATCCAGTGTTTCATTTGTGGTTATAACATTTAATAAATATCCTGATGATGGGAGAGATGCACACTCCCGAAACGTCAATTTCTAATCGTCTTTTCACCTGGCTTGCTTCCCGAGACCAACTTAGCCATGAAGTTGATCTGTTGATAGTAGGCATTCGAAGGCATTGTTGTCATTTGAAAGTGTTTATCTTAATGAAGTTCTCCAAGATATTTTCATTTCATTTTCAGCTAACGTTTCTTATGCATCAGAATTTCTTTTTTCATACATCCTAAGATTCAGTTGTTTCTCAAGAAATTTGGTTTGATATTCCCTGAAAAGATGTGACAAATTAATGTGACGTAGTAAATACAGGTTGTATGAACTTTGTTCTCATATATTGACTTTGATAAATAAGTAGTGTCACGGCAACAGGCATAAAAGTTTCGGCACAAATAAGAGGACAGTCGGCGGATATAGTTTCATGATAATAATGAACCTTGCTGAGCAGTTAACGATAGTGGTGCTATTGTAAGCAGGCACCAGTGGGCAGCGATAGTGCCGATAAACAAGAGATGGATAGTTTATCACAGAGGTGAAAGACTTGCCGGCACCTATATAGTTACATTCTACATTCGTGTTTTATCTGGTGACATTTTAGAGAAAAGTCAAGAACAATCTAGAATGATCGATTAGGTGTATAAAAAGAAGCCATGGCTAGTGATGAGTCAGTTAGTTGTGAAATGAGAGATAGCCAGCTGTGTTGTTGTAACGAGAGCTAAAGATGTAATCTGCTGACACTGTTTGTTATTGTGATCAACCTTATAAGACTGATTTAATGTTCTTACGTGAGAATTGAACAGTGTATTGCTACAGAAATAAAGGAGATTTTTAATTTCTGCAACTCGGCCTTTTAATTCTACGAACCCACAAAGTTACAGTATGGAGGATATTAAAATAGAGTTTTTATTTATGGTCACATAATAAGTTGTTCCGGCTCTCAGTATCTCATTGTACAGAGTGATTTATAGAACTGATACATTTCTTTCATTAATTGTTTCAAAACGAAGTGTGCTATCGACAACTTATACTTAAAATGTAGAGGAATTTTGGAAGATGATTTACCTCTATAGCAAATATTGAAAAAGTCCTCCATCCTGTATGAGGCAGAACTCAATACGTCATTTCATGTTAATGGCCACTCGTTGGAGAACTCTGTTGTCAGTAGCTTGAATCTCCTGTGTGATGTTGGGCTTCAGATTGTCCAGTGTCTGGGGACATGTGGCATAAACCTTGTCTTTTAAGTAACCCCATAGAAAGAAGTCCAGCAATGTCAAATGGAGAAATGTCAGGGCCATAGGTCCCTAAACATTATTTGTTCATCAAAAGAACTTGCAGTTATAATCTTCGCAAAAGTTCAAGGTATACGGAGGTGGGCGGTACTGCAGACTCCAGCCAGTCCTAAGCTTGCTCCTCCTAGCAGCTCTGCTGAATGTGGTACACACATCTTGCATGCCTGTACTGAGGACCTTATATTAATTAATTACGCTCAGATAAATGAAAAATGACAGATGCCCATGCTATAATTAGAAAGATGTTACTTTCGATCAGGACCGTACGAAAATGCTGTCTCTACGATATTTATAAAGCAAGTGGTGCACTTTATATCTTCACATGGTTATGGTTATACCCAATATCCATCCATTCAACACAGATAAGCCTGAAAAGCAACAGCATTCTTTTCTCATAACATTTATCTTGAGCATAAATAAATAATTCACCTACTATTAAAACAGAAATCACGCAGTTTGAAACAGTTCATTTTCAGAGTAGAGGTGTCATTTTGTTAAAGTGAATGGCGTTGTGTGTTGAACTCGAGCTGATATATTGCTAATATTGCATTAAATTATAATTATATACGTATCTTTTTTGCAGTGTTTGTGATCCGAGTGCATGAACATGTTCCTCTAAGCTGGGACAAGTGATTTTTCAATCAACAAACATGAAGTGATTCATTCTCAGGGCAGAAAAATTGTATTTCATAAGAACAAGTTTTTACAAAAGCTCTCCAATCCAGATATAGGGCAACTGCAGATTTTTCAAAATCCCAGCAATTAACTCTGTAACCTTGTGGTGTAGGTAGTGTACACACAGTGCGCAAATTTGTAGTGAAGCAGCTTCATCCTTAGAAAAAGGGAGCTTACCTATATTTCAATCTCCGGGAAAGATCCATGGTCGGAAAGTGAGTTACTGGATTTGAAACCGTGCTCGCTGTTCTGCTACTGTGATGTGTTTCAAGATAAGATCGTAATGTGTTAGGGATATTTAATGTGTTGTTTAATTATGGGAAGAATAGCCAAAACCTTTGCTGTTGCCTAAAACTCCTCTTATGTACATAGAACCTCTGCAGGTGCACATACTACGCTAGGCAACAGTGCTGCGCTTGAGTATTGGCCAGCATTCATATGCCTTTAACTTTTGCAAGCGGTATTGTTCCATGGTACAGTACCTCAGTGAGCTAGCTGTAGTGATAGACATTATGTGTTATTAATAATAACTAAACACTAGTAACACAACTTCACTTATCTTATTTAAATCCAGGGACCGGTTTCAAAGCAGCTTTAGTTTTTTTACATAAAATATTATGTGTTTCTAATGGTGGAGCAGTTCCCCTTCTTGTGGGTTGGATTTATATCACACGATGCGGTGACATATCTGAAGTTGGATTCGCCCCTTCGTGAGGTCTACGTCCCACACGCTCAAAAGTTTCGCGCTGCCTCGGTGTGGCGACTCATGTAGAAGCCAAACCTTACCTTGATGTAGAAGCGATGAACCTTTCGTCTAAAAGCCGTGAAGATGAAGTTCTCGAAGATTTCTATAAATCGTCTCTCTGGCAGCTGCGGCGAGCGATGAGATGTGAAACTTCTCAGGCGTGGTATCGATACAAAAGGTATTTCACTTTTGGGCAAGTATGGAATAAAATAATTTACACCGTTTCAGTTTACTTAGAATTATATTTCTCGACATCATTTTCTTCTTTACATGCGACTTTTTCCACTGATGTATATAGCCCTTTACTATATATTAATTTTCTCCTTTTATTTATAAATTATGCAACGGTTTTTTACTTAAATTATTTATCATAGCATCGCATCTTTGATGTATATTTTAAACGTTTACTAAACGTTCATAAATGATGAACTCCAATAACTTCTCATAGTTACATGAAGTCTTTTACCGAAAATACGTCTACCCTCTTCGAGAGTTCAAGCCAGAAGAAAAAATTTAAGAATAAAATCATTGGTTCTTTTTTCTGTTTTTGTTATAAAGCCACTGCAATGCTTAATTCTGATTGGTCCTACGTCAAAATTTGGGATTTCAATAAACCTAAGCATTTGTTGCATCATCTATATGGCCTGCTTGGTTATTGACTTAAGTTGAATTACAGATGGCCATGTTTGCCTAATATCTCCATGTATGCAATATCAGCTTCAGTGGGAAGAGTTCTTGCCTGTAGTGAATCAGATGCATTAGAACCTTCAGCGCTGCCACCTTGTTATGCGCATTCACCTTATATTTCCCTCTCTGTCTCACACTTGCGAGTGTTCTTGGCGTTAGACGTAATGGAACACAAACTGAATTTTCCAAAGTTTTATAATAATGCAGTTGTTGAAATCACAATTGTAACGTGGATATTCGTATATCACACAAATGTTTTAAATATTTAGTTTAAAATTAATTATACATTATGAATTACTTATTTTTCTAATCCAACGAAAATACCAGCAGTGTATCCATATAGCTGTGAATGTTACTTAAAGTTATGAGATAATTTGTCATTGTCATTGTTTTCAACATCTGAGTACTGTAAATTTATGATGATAGGTTCCAAAATCTTGTTATGTGATATTTCTGTCCAAAAGTTGTCTTCTTGTAGTTTATCATTTATGTCACACAGTTTTACTGTACTTGTTGTGTTCCTTGTCAATTTCTTCGTGAATAAGTCATTCAATGTCAGTCAGTTTAAAAATATTACTTTTGTTTGCAACATAATTTGAGCCCTCATTAACTCTATTGGATTGTTCTGGCAGTAGTAAGGGGGGAGGTGGATTGCGTCTTATTGATCCAGCTGATACACTTTTTCATGGAAGAGTCACTGAATAATGCTGCTTAAATAGAGATTATGAACTATTCATAAACAAAGGTATAATGTGACCGGACATGTTCTGCCAGACTAGCAAGAAGTGTGTCATTTCCTCTCATCAAATTTAACAAACATCTTGGCTTATTCAAAGTACATATTTTTTTTACCATCTCATGTCAAATGTTTACATTTCAGCTCTGATTAATTTCAAATGTACATTCACGCATACATGCCAACCAATAATGATATTCATTACAGTTCTTGCATCACAATTCATTGTTATATTGTAATGGTATCTACTTCATTTATTTGTATTAGGAAAACTATTTGAGCTAAAAATATGAGGTTTTCACGGTTATGTTAAATACATTACTCTCTCCTTCCTCGTGTATCAGTTTTTGCAAAACCTGAATTTTTGTCTTGGCACAAATAGTATTTATTAGAGATTGATTAGTTTGCCGCTCGTCACACACCACATAGGGGGAATCGAATACGACAACACTGCAGGACTCCGATTGGTTGCTCGTCTAGTAGTGCTCAAGGACAGACATCATCCCATTTTAAACAGATAATAGTCTTTTGTTATTTAGACAAAGCAAAAATAGTAGGGAACTTAAAACTGAATTCTGAGAAACATCTATTTTCACATGTTATATTTGAAGCACATAATAGAGAAGTATCCGTAGTTTGAGTTTCGGACATGTCTTTGACTTTCTTAAGTCTGGTTAAACTTTTCGAGAAGTTGTTTGTGCTATAACAGAATACTGGTGTGTAGTGTGATTTGAACATTTATTGATGGATTCAAAGAAGCTGATGGTTAAATTTATGCATATTTTGTAGTATTTATTGTTTTTTCTCCACAGATTACTTCCAGAAATTAAAAACAACATTAGATTTGAAAACTGTTTGAAATAAATAAGAGAATACAAATCAGAGAAGAGGATCCTCTGGCAGACGACCAAGCCTCACAGAATGAAAGAGTTCTTTCACAATGTTGTTCCAATGAACACAAGTATTGATACTGTACTTGTTGGTACTGATTGTGACGTGACAGTCAAAACAGAAATTAAATCAGAGATTCCTTTTATGAAGAACGAAACTGCTACATGCAGCAACAACTGGGAGGAGCATAGGGAAACAGAAACAGAACATCAGACTCTGTTTTCAGACTTTGGTTCACAGAATGAGGGAGAGTTTCTTCAAAAAGACCCTCTAATGTTGGATAAGGAATACAACAATGATCATGTAATAGATAACAAAATAGAAATTAAAGAAGAACCTTGGTCTTTGGAAACAGAAACTTCATCAGTCTGTGATAATATTAAGGTAAGTTGTATAAAAACTACTGCAGTTAGTCTGAGGAATCTTTTATAATAACCATCCATATATATTTTGTGTTATTGTAGAATATTTCAATCTTCTGACTTAAATAAAAAGTAACATTGATGGCAAATGAAGTCAAGGATTGGTATTCAATAGGCAAGCTAGTGATAAATCTTTAACCTGTTGGGAAATTTAACTCACAACCAGTCTTTTTCTTTTCTTAAAAAATGTTACATCCACAGTAAAATATTTTGATAAAACGAAACTGGATTTGAGTTTGCAACTGCCGAGTAGTATTGTATTCATTTACAGTACGTGCATGTTTTATTGTGTGTTGGATTTACAGTGTAGTGCAGGCAGGGGGGATGAAGCGAGAGCTAACACTCTTTTGTTCCTGTAGTGTGGTCAACCTTGGAAAACACAGTTCAGCAAAATAGCGTGTAAGATAAGCGAAGATACCACAAGTAACGTTGCATCCTCTGAGAACAATTCTTAGTTTTGCCCACGCCAGTTCAATTGCATTCAGATCACAGTTATACGGAGGTAGACGAATAATAATGTGTCCCCTTTTGAGAGCCATAACATCCACAAATGTTCATACAAATATAAACCATTTTCAAGTAAATACTGATGTACATTACCACCACACTCGTAACAAGGATAAACTGACAATTCAAGTGCACCAAACAAGGCTTTACGAAGTAAGCTTCAACTACAAAGCAGCAGCAGCAGCAGCAGCAGCGGCGGTGGCGGCGGCGGCGGCAGCAGTATTTATTCATCCTTTTGATCATAGTACATGATATAGGACACGTCAAGTACTTATAAGTAAAATTTATAATATAAACATGTACACAATACAAGTTTAGAAATGAAAATTCAGAAACTGTATGTACAATATAATAATAAAAATAATTTATCTGTAGTTGACATATTCAAAAAATTCACCTATACTATAAAAACGGAAGAATAGACAGAATCTCTGCTGGTATGCAAAGCATGCTCTTATGTACAGAACCTCTGCCAGTAGAAGACTATGCTTGGCAACAGCGTTCTGCTTGATCATTGGCCACCATTCATATGTGTTTTACTTTTGCGAGTGGTATAGCAATATGAGGTGCATTCAGAAAGTAAGTCCCAGTTGTGTCCAGAGATGGTACCATTCTAATGATGCCAGAAGTGTTGGAAAGTGTGCAGCAAGCCTTTGTGCTTCACAATTTCGGAACTCTCTTGTCAATTCCCCCAGATGTCTTGCTTGCTTTTGAACATAATTGTCTCCTGGTGGCTTGATTTTCAAAAAGTTGCCAAGGCAACTGACAGATGAATAGAAAACCAAACTTCTGGCCACAGCATTGACATTCCTACATCAGTATACAGAGAAAGATGATCAGTTTCTCTACAATATTGCCACTGCGGATGAGACATACGTATTGCATGCCACAGCAGAGACAAAACAATCAATGCATTGGTGGCACAGTGGTTCACCTGTGAATACCAAGTTCAGGCAGACAATCTGTCAAAAAAGTCATGTCACTGTCTTCTGGAAGCAATGTGCTGTCTTCTTATGTGAGCTTTTTACGTGTGGGGAGACCATAAATGCTGATCAGTTTTGTCAGATGTTGCACTTAAGGAGGGCAATCCATGACTATTACATGACAATGTGACACCATACTGCCAATGCCAAGGGAAATTTGTTGAATAACTTTGAATGAGAGATCTTAAATCATCCACTTGAAACCTTGACCATGCCCCAAGTGATTTTAATCTCTTCTGTCTCAAGAAATGTTTTCTGACAGATGATGCTGAGGTACAGAGTGAAGTTTTTCTTGTGGCTCCGGACATTGGCGACTGACTCCTATGATTTGGGCATACAGTTGATGGTGCATTGTTACGATAAATACCTCAACAATGGCGGTGACTATGCTGTAAACTAGTCAGTGAATCTAATGTAATTATTCCAATAAATATTTCTTACTTAGTGGTATTTTTGTCTTTTTATAGGTTATCAGGACTTACTTTCTGGATGCACCTTATAATATTCAGAGATCAGCTGAACCCAGAAAAAATACATTTTTATTAAAACTTCCTTTCTATTTTTAAAAAATAGTTCAGTATCTTCCAAGAATGTGAGACAATCATGCCTCTACTATAAACTAACCTTTACATAAAATATGTTTGGAAAATGTTTATTTTCTTAAAGATTTTAGTTAAAACACCATGGCCGCTATTCATAGATATCACTTTGGTCTAGATTATTTTCCGACTTATTTGGTCTGCACCAAAGACGGTCTAACTTTTACACATTCATAGCCAATAAAATGCTTTGGACTAGAAAAGCCATGGACCAGCAAGAAGAAAATGTTACACGATGAAGAACGGTCCTTCTGTGCATGCACGACTCCCATAAAGTGGTAAACAAACCACAGATACTACAAGTTTATAAATCTCTATGGCAGTTTCACAGCTTTTTCTTTATCATTTTGATGGTTTCTGCTTAATGTTCAAGAGCACAAGTTTGGTGTTCTGTGAACTTGGAGTTAATAAAGAAGTTTGCAGTCAGTTGGTCTAAGGAAGAGAAAAGTGCTTGTTTTCTTTAGTTAAAAAAAATGAATGTGTAGTGTTTAAGGCTCGCTTTTACTACATGGGGCACCGCAGTCAGTGAAAGTGATGATGGATGAAATGAAGATGGAGCACTAGTGAAATGAGATGGCAGAGAGTGCCGTATTGTCCACCACAAATCTCACATGCAGTGGCCTGAGATTAATCCTGGGCCATCCTGGTGAGAGTCAAACGGTTTAACCACTCAGCCATGGTGCAGCCCAGTTAAAAAAAAAATGGAATGGACATTAAAGAAAACAAGTTAGTATGAACAAATGTGAATATGAGGGAGGAGCAGGTATGGCGGGAAATATATAGTTTTTTGCAGTTTTTGATGGAAAAAAACGAATCATTCGTTTAAAGAAGCAATAGAGGAGACAGAAGGCACTATGAATGCAAATGTTCCCAATGCACAGTCTTTATTGTGTTATACTTAATGTGCAGTTCTGGCACTTTATGTTAGGTAGATTAATATATAATTTTCTTTTAACTGCTGTTTAACGCATAAAAGTAAATGCGCTAAGTTCATCCAGTAATCATTTATCTATTCAAAGAGCTTTAATAGATAAACCTAATGCTGTGAGACTGCCATGGTTGCATATATACCTAGTCTTTGATGGACAGAGTCAACATGAAAAATTCAATGCTATGGCTGGGATTTGAACCACGGATCTCCTGGTTTCCGTCCAGTCGCTCTAACCCATTGAGTTACAATGGTCAACGTGCTATCCTGACACTAAATTCTCCATTTGACTCGTATATTTTCCTGGTAAAACCAAAGACCTTATCCTATATGCGGCTACTGTGAAGAAATGATTAATTTCCATCAATTAACTAAAATACCTAGTTTTACCATAAATACTGTTACAAATTTTTGAGACACATACTGTACTGCTGGTTTGGGATGTGTGCTCACCTTAACCTTGAACCATTGTTAGTTTTTCTTTGAAAGGAAGTATTTAGCTCCAGGTTTCACCATGGTTTGGGGTGATTATGAAAATCGTGTAGCCGTCATTGCGTTGTATAAAGTTGGAAGTGACATTTTCAAGATGCTACAAAAGCTGAAAATCAGCCGTATGTTTGTGTACTGCATCATTGAGCGATTCACTGCAACTAGGACTGTAAAAGAGGGCCGAGAGAGGGTTGTCCATGCAGTGTCAGGACTCCAGCAGCGCAAAAAGCAGT